>SJYT01066913.1:10598-32530 GCA_006410635.1 Cephalophus harveyi | reverse complement strand
GTATTTTTTTAAAATATATTTCTCCTTTATTACCTTCTTTTGTAGTAACTGTAATTTTTAGTGTAGCATTTTAATTCCTGTTTGAATTTTCTATTTCTTTTCATAGTGGTTGCTCTAAGCCTTATAATAAACATTGTAACTCATCATAATCTATTTCAGATTTATTCATAGCTTCAGGGAAATATAGAAGTGTTACATTTATATGGCTCCATTTCATCCCATCTTTCCAACATTTTTGTGCATTTACTGTTATACATTTTGTGTTTATACTGCAAACCAAAAATACATTATAATTGTATTTTTCACTTTGCATACTTTTATATCTTTTAAAGAAGCTAAGGAAAGAAACGATTGTGAGTATATGTTTATTGGGGGCTTTCCTGGTGGCTCAGATAGTAAAGAATCTGCCTGCAATACAGGAGACCCAGGTTCAATCCTTGGGTCAGGAAGATCCCCTGGAGTGAGTTTGCTATGTTAACTTTCCTGTTTACCCTTTCTAGGTCTCTTAATTATTTATTTGGATTTGAGTTGCCATCTGGTTTCATTTTCTTACTCCAAAACAGCTTTTTTCTGACCAATCTCCTTTGTGTGTTATTGTCAAATTTATTTTTGGTGTGATATAGGCTCCATGTTATAATTATATTATATTGTTTTATGTAATTGCTTTGCATATCAGTCAAGAGAACAAACAAAATGAAATATGCAATTATACTATCTTTTGAAATTGTCTATATAATTGCCTTTAATGGTACTCTTTGTTTTATAATGTGGATTCTAGTTACATCTGCTATCACTTGTTTCTTAATGTGAAGAATTTTCTTTAGTTTTTTCTAAGATCTATTTGCAACAAATACTGTCAGCTTTTTTTGCCTGGCAATGTCTTTATTTTGACTTTATTTTTTATTTATTTAGTTTTTTTATTTTTTAAAAGTTTAAAAGATCTCTATTTTCTTTTTTTTAAAAGATAACTTTGCTGGATATAGTACTCTTAGTTGATAGTTTTTTATTTTCCATACTTTGTGCCATCCCACTACATTCTGATCTCCATCGTTTCCTGATGAGAGGTTAGGTGTTAACCTTATTGGAGTTTTTATGATGCATGGTGAGTTATTTTTCTCATGCTGCTTATAACATTCTGTCATTGTCTTTCAACACTTTTATTATGATGTGCCTTGATTCAAGTCTCTGTATTTATTCTATTTGGAGTTTATTGAAGTTCTTAGATGTGTAAATTAATGTTTTAAATCAAATTTGGAAAGATTTTAGACATTACTTCTTCAAGTAGTTTTTCTGTCTTTCCTTCTGGTACACCTATTACACCTGTTTCTGTGTCAAGATAATGAATTTGTTCCTCTTCATCCTCCATATGTGATTGAGTTACTTTATTTTTATTATCAACAATCAGGTTATATGATCAGTTTAAATCTATTGCATTTATTATCCTTATGAAGCTCAAATTGTTCTATTTTTGGCCTGTGAGAGTTTCTTCAGTTTGGCTTTTAAGTTTTTTTGAAATGACTTTAGTAGTCATTGATGACTTCCTTGCTATCAAGCATGGTGAGGTATTCCAGGCTCATCTGGTACATTTCCTACCTCTGACCTGTAATTAGTTTTCTCCAAGAAGGTCTGGTTTACTTTAGTAAGAAATGATATTTCAAAATCAGTTTCTGGTTTCCAGAGGGTGGGGGGGTTGGTAAATTGGGAGATTAGGATTGACATATATACACTGCTGCTGCTGCTTAGTCACTTCAGCCTTGTCTGACTCTGTGCAGCCCTGTGGGCTGCAGCCCGCCAGGCTTCTCTGTCCATGGAATTCTGCAGGCAAGAATACTGGAGTGGGTTGCCATGCCCTCCTCCAGAGGATCTTCCTGACCCGGGGAGTGAACCCAAGTCTCTTGCATTGCAGGCAGATTCTTTACCACTGAGCTATCAAGGAAGCCCCATATATACACTACTATATATAAAATAGATAACTAATAGAAACCTGCTGTATAGCACCGGGAACTCTACTCAGTACTCTGTAATGGCCTATATAGGAAAAGAATCTTAAAAAAAGAATAATATATGTATTGTATATTTATAACCCATTCACTTAGCTGTATACCTGAAACCAACAAAACACTGTGATTTAACTATATTCCAATAAATTTTTTTGAAAAGACACGACAGATTAACAGGAGAAAAAAAAGCAACTGTAATTCAAGACAGATGTCTCATGGAAATGGGACAAAAAAAATGGCCAAAGCAGGCAGCTTTTATAACTTTTTAGACAAAGCAGAAATAATTATGAGAGGACTTGACAGGACAAAGAAAAAGATCATAATCTCTGTGTGAAAAGTTCTCATTGGTACTGGAATAGTGACATACCTATGTCTTCTAAATTCATAGTGATACTTATAATTCAGATTAAAAACTTCAGGACTTTTACTTAAACTCTTTTTTTTCTCCACATCAAAAATCATACACACTATACTCTCTTCTCCTTGGATTTCATTTAATTTAGTTCCACAAGTATATCTAATATTAGAGTTTGATCAGGGAAGCAGACCATTTTGAATAATATGGAGTAAGGGATGGGTCTTAAGGGTTAGATTTTACATAATAGTGACAGCTAGTGAAGAAATCTGTTGAAGGTTGTTTCCTCTAGGTCTGATAACTGGGTCTGAAGCTGATGTAGGTAAGGAGGGAAGAAACACCATACATGAAGTAGAAAAAAAGCAAGCAAAAAGTGGAACTCACAGGAAGAACCTGTGTCTCCTGTCTCACCACATATAGCCCCAGTGCTGTTGTTATATGCAGAAGAAACTGGTGACCTTTGCTATAGAATTGTACATGTGCTTGACTGAGGACTCAGAAAAACTGAAGGAAGATATTTGATAAGGACTGAAGTGGGTTAGGACCTGACTGATGCCACAAAGTGAGCTAGCAGATAGCTACCACATGGGCAAGTTGTAGTAGTACATGGAGTCCCATACTGACATTCACTGAATAATGCCGGCCGTTCTGCCTCTGCTTTCCAAAATTTATGCAATTTCTGTTATAGACAACTGTAATCTACAAATACACATGGAAAGAAATGCTGGGAAATGTGACTCCAGCTTGGATAAATTAACAAAGTAGTAAACTACCACTTCTGATAGATAGGTATTTAATGTTAACTGCAAGTCCTTATCTTGGCACCTCTCCAGTCATTTTGGATAGATAAATCTTGTTATATGTTTTCCAGAAAGTTCTGAAGAGACTATTTGTTTAATAGTAACAATTTTTTGATAACAGTTTGTGCCACTTATACCTGTAAGATTGTATTGCTAGATGTAATGTCTTGGCTTGTACCTTCTTTCTTTGAATACCCTAAATATGATCTTCCATTTTCTTCTGGCATACATCATTGCTATCAAAAACCTGATAATAATTTAACATTCTTTCCCTAGTAAATCAGATGTTTCTTTTATTTTTCTTAAAGTCATGTAATAATTGAATTTTCTTGATTTATAATTCTTAACATATTCTCTGTTCCCTTGCTTCAGTTTTCTTCTTTAGCTTGTTGCTCTGCCACCTTCTCTTACTTTTCTTATTTTGCTGTGTAAAATTTGAGCTCAACAGTTTTATGTTGCTTATATTTATGGGAAATTATGTTTCCTGAATTTTTAGAATGAGGTGAGGTTTAGGGATGTTCTAATTTTACAGAGCTCCCTCTTCTCTTGTTTGAAGTAAAACACTGAGTAAAAGTCGCTCAGTGATGTCCGACTCTTTGTGACCCCATGGACTATACAGTCCATGCATTTCTCTCGGCCATAATACTGGAGTGGGTAGCCTTTCCCTTCTCCAGGGGATCTTCCCAATCCAGAGATCAAACCCAGGTATCCCTCATTGTGGGCAGATTCTTTACCAGCTGAGCCACAAGGGAAGCCCAATAGAGTGGGTAGCCTATCTCTTCTCGAGGGGATCTTCCCAACCCAGGAATCGAACTGGGGTCTCCTGCATTGCAGGCAGATTCTTTACCAATTATTATTGATTTTTCTCTTGTTTGAATATAATGTTAAAAATATGTTTGCTGCTTTCTTGAATTTCCTGGCTAGATTCTTCTCATTTGGCCTACACTTTATTTTTCTTTTATTTCTGTTCTGTCTTGTTCAATTTTTATGCTACTCCCAGCAATTTCTTTTTAGTATAGGACCTATCTTAGAAAGGAGTCCTGGTAGGTTGGTAATTAGGTTTACTGGACTAGCTTGCTCCAGTCAATTAAGTCCACATTATGGACCTTTCTTCAGTACTGGAGGATAAAACCTCCCAATTATGCTGCTGCTCTCACATTTGGAAAAGGCAATGGCACCCCACTCCAGTACTCTTGCCTGGAGGATCCCATGGACGGAGGAGCCTGCTGAGCTGCGGTCCATGGGGTCGCTAAGAGTCGGACACGACTGAGTGACTTCACTTCCACTTTTCACTTTCCTGCATTGGAGAGGGAAATGGCAACCCACTCCAGTGTTCTTGGCTGGAGAATCCCAGGGACAGGGGAGCATGATGGGCTGCTGTCTATGGGGTCACACAGAGTTGGACTCGACTGAAGCGACTTAGCAGCAGCAGCAGCAGCAGCTCTCACCTTGGCTTTCTATGCTTTCCAGTGCATGGCGATTTTGGGGTTCTCCTGTTCTCAGACCCTTTCAATCCCACCTTATTTCTTCTTTCTGCACAGATGCTATTATCCTAAGCAATAGGTAACTCTCCTGCTTGTGTTTGCTACTTGTGGAGTTACCTTGTCAGTTAGTTCATTATAAATGTTGTCCATTGGTTTTGCTTTTGCTACTTCACCCCAACCTTTCTCTTGCATTCTATTTCATTTTTAATCTTCTTGAGGTATGCTGCTGCTGCTGCTAAGTCACATCAGTCGTATCCGACTCTGTGTGACCCCATAGACTGCAGCCCACCAGGCTCCCCTGTCCCCGGGATTCTCCAGGCAAGAACACTGGAGTGGGCTGACATTTCCTTCTCCAACACATGAAAGTGAAAAGTGAAAGTGAAGTCGCTCAGTCAGGTCCGACTCTTTGTGACCCCATGGACTGCAGCCTACCAGGCTCCTCCATCTATGTGATTTTTCAGGCAAGAGTACTGGAGTGGGGTGCCATTGCCTTCTGAAAAAAATTCACAAGATACTTAAAGTATGTCATGATGACTTGACATACATATATATTGTGAAATAATTTCCCCCATGTAATTAATTAATACATCCATCACCTTATTTATTTACTTATTGTGAGAACATTAATTTCTACCCTATTAACAAATTTCAATTATACAATACAGTGTTATCAATCATAGTCACCATGTTAAGTTTGATCTTCACACCTTATTCATCTTATAGCTGAAAATATGGACCCTTTTTACCAATCACTCCCTACTAACCTCATCCCCAACCCCTAGCAACCATTTTTCTACTGTTTCTTAAGTTTGACTTTTTTTAGGTTCCGCGTGTGAGTGATGCTGTCTTTGGCTGGCTGACTCATTTCACTAAGCAAAATGTTTTCAAGGTCCATCCATGTTGCTGCAGTGGGCAAAATCTCCTTATTTTTCATGGCTATATATTGTATGTAACATTTTCTTTATACATTCGTCTATTGGTGGACACTTAGGTTGTTTCCATATCTTAACTATTATGAATGTTACAGTGAACATGGGAGTGTAGATATCTATTTGAGATCCTTATTTTATTTCTTTTGTATATATATATATTCCAAAGTAGGATTGCTCAGTCATATGGTAGTTGTTCTTTTAATGTTCTTTGTAAAGTCCATAATGTTTTCTATAGTAGCTGTTCCAATTTACATTCCCATCATCAGTGCACAAATATTCCCTTTTCCCCACATCTTCACCAACACTTATCTCTTGTCTTTTATCTCTTAACAGCCCCTCTAGTGAGTATAAAGTAATAATATCTCACTGTGGTTTTGGTTTGCACTTCCCTGATTATTAGTGATATTGAACATATTTTCATGTAACTGTGGACTATTTATACATCTTCTTTGAAATAATGTCTATTCAGATCATCTGTCCATTTTTAAATTAGTTTTTTTGCTATTAGTTTGTATGAGTTCTTTATATATTTTGGATATTAACTCCTTATCAAATATATGATTTGTAAATATTTTCTCCTATTACAAGGTTGTCTTCATTTTGTTGATTGTTTCCTTTGCTACTCTGAAGCTATTTAGTTTGGTGTGGTCCCACTTATTTACTTTTGTTTTTGGTGTCAAATCCAAAATATCATTGCTCAAACTGATGTGAAGAAGTCTATCCCCTGTGTTTTATTCTAGGAGTTTTATGATTTCTGATCTCAAATTTGTCTTTAATCCATTTTGAGTTGAGTTTTGTATATGGTGCAAGATAGACATCCAGTTTCATTCCTTGCAAGTGGCTGTGAGTTTTCTTATAACCATTTATTAAACACACTATCTTTTCCCCATTGTTTATTCTTGGTGTCTTTGTTATAAATTAATTACCTATAGCATATATACTGATTTTTTCCTTTCCTCTTTTTCTTTGGATATTCAAAGTGTTTTAAAACAATGCTGCTAATTCTTCCACTTTCCCCAAAAGACCAATCTTTTCAAACACAAATCTGAATATGATACTTCTTTATAATAATTATTTTATAAATCTTTACTATCCTAAGATGAGGTCCATGCTTCTTATAATGGCTTAGAAGAATGGTTCCTACACTTTGCTTTGCATTAGAATTACATATGGTATTTTTAATAATCCTGAGGCCCAGTTGTACTCAAGACCAATCTGCAAATGGGACTAGGCATTTATAGTTTTTAAAGTTTCCCCAGATGATGCCAATATTTGAGAACCATTGACTAGAAGACCCTTGACAGTCTTATCCAGCCCTTGTCTATTTGTATTTCTCTCCATGTTGATGTTGCCCAACAAGCTCTCATATAATTCATTCATCAGTCATATCAAATTACTTAGAGCACTAAAATTCAGTACCCTGTCTCCTTGCCTCAGAATACCCTTTCCCTCTAAAATGACTATGCACCTGAGGATCACCATTATAACTTGATGGTAGAAGATCTAAGGATTATTATAGGTACCTGATTTTAACAAAGGTAAGGGAGATGGCTGATTCTTTGTAAATTTAGGTTTTCTTTCTTCATACTATGCCCATTATTGGACCAAACCTCATGATATCATGAACCGTTTCTTGCTTGGAGGTGAGCCTTTAGCTCTCTCTGGTTATCTCTGTAAGACTAACTTTTGGTTTTTGGGAAGTGTATTGAGAAAGATAAGTTGCTGACCAGGAGCTCTATAGGGTATGTACTTCTCTGAGTGATTTATATTTATAATACTGGGGCTTAAGTTGGAAGTTAGACCTGCCACTTTAAAAAAATGCTTGGTCTGACTTTGGTATTGTGAAGAGTGTATTCTTATCAGTGCATTAAAATCAGTGCATTAAAATCAGTGCATTGTAATCAGTTGCATTATCAGTGCATTAAAATCAGTGCATTCTAATCAGTTGCATTAAAACAGCATCAGAGACAAGAACAAGCATATTTTTAGAATGACAGTTCTAAGGAGGCTTCCTGTTTTAAATTAAATCATGATTCCAGAAGGCTAAGCCCTGGATTAAAGATTTTGATGTGTCTCTATATTCTCTTAATCAAAGCTCTTTTTCTTAATGTTTATACCCTCAGGAAAAATGAGGAACAACTTCTTCCTTCCTTTTATTGTACCACGTTAGGTCCCAGTAGATACTAAATAATTCATCTTGGTTTGGAATAAGATAAACTTTTGGTACAATCAGAGAAGCATTTTGAAGCAGTTAAAAATAAGGTCATAGATTCATCTTTCCAGTTCTGGGAAAATGATATAAAGTCTGAGAGGATTCATGTTGTTTAATCACTCAGTCATATCTGCCTCTTTGCAACCATGTGGACTATAGCATGGCAGGCTCCTCTGTCCAAGGGATTTCCCAGGCAAGAATACTGGAGTGGGTTGCCATTTCCTCCTCCAGGAAATCTTCCTGACCTAGGGATTGAACCTGCATCTCCACCTCTTCTGCATTACAGGTGGATTCTTTAATGCTGAGGCACTAAGGAAGTAAAAATAGTTACCTCTTTGTGATAAATTGCACACAGGTAGTTTTGTTTTTTCAGGTTCTCATCTGATCTTTCCAATTTTCTAACAATGAATATCTTCGTATGTATACATTTAAAGAGGTTAAATGTAGCTAGAAAGTTTTCTTCTAAGCTAGGAGACATTGGCTTTTTTAGGAGTTTATTGAGGGATTTGTAGAATCTATCACTTTTCATAGTTTTTGTACTTTTCATATATTTTTCATCTAAATAGCATAAGCTAAAGAGTCTCCCAAAGCAACTTAACCTGCTTCCTTTCACTCCTTGGTACTGCAGAGGTCTCAAGTTATGACTCCCAATTAAAGGAGAGGAGGTTTTTCTTTTTTTTTTTTGAGTAGGATGGTTAATTCGTTAAAATTATTTTTACTCTCCAAACATATACTTGGAATAAATAGCACATGAGGACACAGGAAAGGCCATCCGGTGATTCTGTGTCTGTTTGTGTGCCCTTTGCATTGGTTGTCCCATAGTGCTCAGCTTTGTCTATGCTGATACTGCCCCACCAGGACATACTGGCTAGGAGGGAGGCATTACTTACATGTTAGAAAGGACAAACCAGTGCAATAGCAAGGCAGTGAAACACAAATTTCACTTTTTTTTGGAAGCTCTATTAAAATCAAACTTTAATCATGAATTGTGGAATAGAACATAGGCGGTTAGGAGCTGCTAAAATATTAACACATCTATTGAAACAGAAACCCAGGCACTTTATTTTCTTCAGAACCAGCTCTGGGATTTCATAATTAAGTCTTTCAGTTTGATTTATTTAGACTCTAAGCAAACTTTCAAAGTGAGTTTGAGGGGCTTTGTACTTGGAACATGAATGCAATGCATTTCCCAAGGCAATTTGGAACTGGGATTTCATCACTTCAACACCCTGCTCAGAAGCAGGTATTTTGAGAAACTTCTCCTGAGCACAGTTACTCATTAATTGTGAGAAGGACTTCAGACATCTCCCTTAACAAATGAATCTTCAGGAATGAGGGAGAGAGGGAAAGATATAATACTGAGGAGGGAAATTTGTATTAGTCACAGCATATTAATTTCTCTTGGTACTACAAAGTGGACACCTCTCTCATCTAAGCCTGTAGCTGGTTCTAAGTAGTTCCTCATTGGCCAGAGTGACTGGAAAGATGCACTCCTTTAGCATTTAGAAACATTAGTCCTTTTACTTTGATAGTGTGGAACACTGAAACTAACATAATCCTGAGATTAATCATGTGGCAAATTCTGAGATAAACTGAGCTTGAACATACAATGTAACATCAACCCATCTCAAGGAACAGGATTGGTAAATCAAAGAAAAGAGTGAGACCTAAATACAGTACAGATTTAAGGGTAGCATTTTATTCAGTGGCACGTAATAATCTTCATTTGAGAGACATCGAGGGAGAAAGGGAGTGAATCACTCAGAAGATGTGTGCAATTAGTCTTGATACAACGAGAGAGTGAGAGCAACAGAGAGGAGGGAAGGAGAAAAGGAGAGAGGAGAAGAAAATAAAGAGAAAACAAAAAGAGAAAGAAGAGAGCACTGCTACAGCGAAGCATAGTATCCACGCTTAAAAATATGCTTTGGGATATTTGAGCATTGGAAAATGACTGGCTGACTTGGTCATTTGCCAAATCAGGCGACGAAACAGGGTCTAAATGAAGAATCGTGTCTCCTTGCTGTGATGACAGGGACATTGTAAAAGCTGAATGAGGGAAAACCAAAGGAAAACAAGCAGCACCCCAAGAGAGGAGGTGAGAAAACTGGAGTGGAGAATCTGGCTGCTTTTCTTTAAAGTTCCAAGCTTCAGAGTTTATTTATTCGAGAAATAGTACAGGCTTACCCTCAGCATAACTCATTAATTATACCTGAGATGGAGGAATTGGCTGGTCAAAATCATTGTCTGGTGTTGCCACAGATGTGTACCGACGGAAGGGTTCCTGGGAGGATGTGGTGGAGGATCTAAATGTATGAGTTTGGTCCTGTTGGCCCTTGCTTCCCTGAAGATAGAGCTATCTGCAACTCTTTGTGTCATTGGGAAGATGATCCATAATTAGAACTCATCTTAGACAGATTGCTCAGGGTCTACTGTCTCTGTCTCCTTGCACTCTCTGCCCTGCAGGGCTCAATCCTCCTCCCCTAAGCTGATGTCCAGGCTCCAGGTGCCCTGGGCAGCCTCAAGTGCTTCAGAGTCTCTCACTGAAATCACCCAGCCAGCATGATTTGATTTCCTCGTCTGACCACATTTCACCCCCTCACAATCAGAAGGAACCTGAAATATACCCTGCTCCTCTAATTTTCCTCCTCTAATTTTCCTCAACATCATCTTGATGTTGGAAAGAAGCTGTTTCACCCTAAGTTGTCAGTCTCTCCCCCTGTCTTTACTGTCTGTGTGGATTTTCACAGGAGACTCTTAAAGCGAAAATGCCCTAAGAGAAACAAGGATAGAATTTAGTGTCAGAAGCACCCAATTTTAGCCAACCCTAATTGTGGAACCTTGGGAAAGGTCCCTCATTAATATGAATCACAATTTATTAATTTGGCAAATGCAAGAAAGAATCATTTATTTCACAGATTAAAAATTAAAGTGTGATTGTTGCTGTACAAAGCCCCCCAATAAACTGTTGAACCTTGAGTAACTGTTGTTAGTGTTATTGTTTTCATCATGGCAAAATTCTTGATAGGCCTGTGAAAGAAGTATTTGGGGTGGAAGGGGAGGGGTGCTTCCATCAAAACTCTAGTATCATGCCCTGTAGTAGCCAACTACTCTACTGGTTTTAGGCTGGCCTTAAACTAGGACTGAGATTTTAAAATGTATGGCAGAGAGAGAAGAACTAAAGAGCCTCTAGATGAAAGTGAAAGAGGAAAGTGAAAAAGTTGTCTTAAAACTCAACATTCAGAAAACTAAGATCACGGCATCCAGTTCCATCACTTCATGGCAAATAGATGGGGAAACAATGGAAACAGTGAGACTTTATTTTGGGAGGCTTCAAAATCACTGCAGATGATGACTGCAGCCAAGAAATTAAAATATGCTTGCCCCTTGGAAGAAAAGTTATGACCAATCTAGACAGCATATTAGAAAGAGAGATGTTTATTTGTCAATAAAAGTCAGTCTAGTCAGAGCTATGGTTTTTCCAGTAGTCATGTATGGATGAGAGAGTTGGACTATAAAGAAAAGTGAGTGCTGAATAATTGATGCTTTTGAACTGTGGCCTTGGAGAAGACTCTTAAGAGTCCCCTGGACTGCAAGAAGATCAAACCAGTCAATCCTAAAAGAAATCAGTCCTGAATATTCATTGGGGGAACTGATACTGAAGCTGAAACTCCAATACTTTGCCTACCTGATACGAAGAACTGACTCATATGAAAAGACCCTGATGCTGGGAAAGATTGAAGGTGGGAGAAGGGGATGGCAGAGGATGAGATGGTTGGACGGCATCACTCACTCAAAGGACATGACTTTGAGTAGGGTACTGGAGTTGGTGATGGACAGTGAGGCGTGTTGCAGTTCATAGGGCCACAGAATTGGACACAACTGAGCAACTGAACTGAACCCTTTGCAACAGTTAATTTCTCTATGGTCTCAGAGGTAGCCCTCTATGAATTCAGTGTGACTTCATGGAAAAGCTATTCAGGGTAACACTGAGCTCAGTCAGACTCATTAAATTTAGCAAACAGGGATGAGACATGAAGAACTGAACTCTTAGATTTGTTTTGATGAGAAATTGACCTACCATTGTTCTAAGTGGTATTCTAACCATGCTGAGGAAATTAATGGTGGATCAGTAGACCCTAAGCACATACATGTGTATGTCAGCTCTGTGCTTGTCTTCAGTTCATGTGCTATACATTATTTTGCTGCATAAGTTAGAATTTAGAAAATTACCCATCCAACGAGTAGTCTCTAACCTGTTTTCTTTCAGTAAAAATTATCTTTAAAAAAGTTAAAACACATCATCCTTATCTTCCATGAAATCAAAGCACTCATAAAATCAGAAGTACCCACTTTATACCTTTATACCTTTCATTTTTGTCACGTGGACTTGTTGTAGATCGACTGTGTTTTCTAAGATAGCATATTGAAAAGCAGAGACATTACTTTGCCAACAAAGGTCCGTCTAGTCAAGGCTATGGTTTTTCCTGTGGTCATGTATGGATGTGAGAGTTGGACTGTGAAGAAAGCTGAGTGCCAAAGAATTGATGCTTTTGAACTGTGGTGTTGGAGAAGACACTTGAGAGTCCCTTGGACTGCAAGGAGATCCAACCAGTCCATTCCGAAGGAGATCAGCTCTGGAATTTCTTTGGAAGGAATGATGCTGAAGCTGAAACTCCAGTACTTTGGCAACCTCATGCGAAGAGTTGACTCCTTGGAAAAGACTCTGATGCTGGGAGGGATTGGGGGCAGGAGGAGAAGGGGATGACAGAGGATGAGATGGCTGGATGGCCTCACTGACTCGATGGACATGAGTCTGAGTGAACTCCGGGAGTTGGTGACCGACAGGGAGGCCTGGCGTGCTGTGATTCATGGGGTCCCAAAGAGTCAGCCACGACAGAGCCACTGAACTGAACTGAACTGAACTGATGTGCTTGTTATTAATAATAGTTATTATTGATACTACTCTATCTTCTACCCTGATAATAACCAGGGAATGTTGATTCTTCTTTCAGCCACCCTTTTCAGGGTTTCCCAAATTATGAATGGGCCACATTTCTGCAATTATATAAACATTAACATTATAGGATATTTTCTTATAGAAATAATAGTAAAGTTTGTGGTAGGGGCCCTAATTAGATGTCAGAAACTTGTTAAAGTCATTATGATTTCTATCGGAAGTCTTGGGATTTCATATGTAAAAATCTCTTATTGATGACATCAACTTTGAGAAGGAAACTCCTCTCAGAGTTCATTCTCTTTTCGCTAACCTGGTGATGTGAGTGCCTTTTCCCCCTTACCAAGGTCTCTTTGCCTGGGTTATACCTTTCTCCTCGGTTGGGTCATGATTTAACTTGTTGAAAGACACCGTTGGGCTTGGTGTTTAAGGTCTTGATGGAGAGATGTTCATAGTGACAAATAAATTAGCAAACATACAGAAACCAATAGACCTGAAGTCTCAAGCCACCAAAAATGTTTCCATCCAGGAAGTGACTGTGCTACCATTTTGTTATAGACCCCTACACCATAACACCATGTTTTGAAGTAACCACATTTTGGAGGTATTGCAGCAGTTTCCACCTTCTGCTTGAGATTTCCTCTTGTTTGTTTTCAAATATCTGCAATGAACGGGACCCTGCACCTCAACATCTGAGGAATTTTGTTCACAACCAGGCATCTACATTCAAATTGGGAAGGCTTCCCATCCCTGTTATCTCATTTGAGGTATGCTTGGTGCTAAGAATCACTGTCTGTTCTTCAGGAGCACCAGTACTGGGCAGGCAGGGAGAAAGAATGTTTGAACATATGTCTCATGCACACTTAAAAGTGTCGTATATTTCTTTGGTGCAGTAATATGGAATCTGTCATTCCGACAAAGGTGCACACAGATCTTTGTTTGTCCTCACTAAGGACTCCAGGTGAAAGTTATTACTTTTATTGACATTTTTTTCCCAATAAAGAAGAAAATATAAAATATCTAGTAAAACGTTTGAGGAAATTTAGAGCCATAAAAGGCTACTCCACCTATGCTTTCCTGGAATAGGCATATATAATATAATGGCCAAAGTCAGTGCAATACATCTATTCACTCAACTAAAATCTTGGAGGTTCATATCTATGTGTGCAAATATTCTTGTAGAAATTGGAGATACAGCAGTAGATAAAAGAGACAATAATGCCTTAGTCTCAGAAAGCTTACAATTCTAGAGCAAATCAGGAGTCTTAAATTTTGAGACAATTGCTACAAGCATTGGTCCTATGAGGTCACAGGCTGCCTACTGTCTGGCCGCCAGCTGCCTTCAACAGGCAGCCCTTCCCTTTTTCCTTCAACACGGCGGCACTGAGGAGTGTGCACACACCTGGGTCTCGAGAAGATGGGATAGATTCAAGTGAGAGAGTCTCTCTTACCTTTCTTTTACTTCTGCGTGGCCCCCTGCCTTCCAGAGTGGGAGACTCCTTCCCCTTGGCCAGTATCCACCTCCATACCTCATGGGTTAATGAGTATGGTGCCCCAGCAACACATAAGAAGAGAGAGGCATGTTCACTTCTGCAACAGAACCTATTTTCATTAGATTAGAGTAGTCTTCTGCTATGGCAGAGATCGTGGTGGCAGGTAATTTGGAGACCAAGTATAGAGAGGATGAGGAAGTTCAATGTAGACTCTAGTAATGGCATTTGGTGTGGGGCTGTCAGGCAGTGCCTGGTTGCCAGGATCCCTCTAAGCAGTGCGGTGAGGGCAAGATCAGCTGAGCCAGGAGTGGAATGAAGAGAGTTGAGTGTGGAGGGTGGGGTAAACTTGAGGGTTGAAGGAGGGAGCCAGGGATTGTTGCAGCCTAAAAGGGTTAGTAGTGGAGTGAAGGAAGGGGAAGGGATGTTTCTAGGTCAGACTGACAATGTTTAGAGAGTGTTCAAGTGCTAAAGTAGAATCTTTGATACCCTTTGATTTTTAATAAAGGGACTTCCACAAATTGGGGGTGCATCAGTCTGAGGCTGTCTGAACACAGGTGCAGTTCTAAAGTCATCATTGTCTTGGTACCCTGCATCAATGCCTCATTCTCCTGCTGCAACATCAAACAAGGGAAATTTGCGAACAGCATTAAAAATGCCATAAATGCAAACTTGATTCACAGATAATCTGCAAGCCATTGCCATGTCTCATATTATGCCATTTTAATGTTCTACCAAAGTGCCATGCTCCTTTACTCATAGAAATAAGTATTTGGTATACACATATTATCTTCAAATAATAGGAATAAGAGGAGTCTTTTGGAATTTAACCCTTTTCTTTAGGTATATCTAAAAAGATATGTATTATTCTTTACATCCATATGCTAGTTTATATTCTTTATATAGTTTCACTATTTTTGATTCTCTATATGCTTCTCTCCTACACACAAACAAAAAAGCATAATTGTGTTGGGGTTTTGAACAATAGAGATACCATCAGAGTAGTGTATGAGTTTTTGACCTTTAATGCTTACATTTTGACTTAAAATACATGTATTCCTTTAACTAAAATTAACTATGACTGAAAATATAACCTGTTTCTCAACTCAGTTATATACTTCTTTTTTTTTTTGGTCTCTGATTTGCTGTATCAAGATGTGTATAAGAGACAGCTCAGAAGATGTGTGCAATTAGTCTTGATACAACGAGAGAGTGAGAGCAACAGAGAGGAGGGAAGGAGAAAAGGAGAGAGGAGAAGAAAATAAAGAGAAAACAAAAAGAGAAAGAAGAGAGCACTGCTACAGCGAAGCATAGTATCCACGCTTAAAAATATGCTTTGGGATATTTGAGCATTGGAAAATGACTGGCTGACTTGGTCATTTGCCAAATCAGGCGACGAAACAGGGTCTAAATGAAGAATCGTGTCTCCTTGCTGTGATGACAGGGACATTGTAAAAGCTGAATGAGGGAAAACCAAAGGAAAACAAGCAGCACCCCAAGAGAGGAGGTGAGAAAACTGGAGTGGAGAATCTGGCTGCTTTTCTTTAAAGTTCCAAGCTTCAGAGTTTATTTATTCGAGAAATAGTACAGGCTTACCCTCAGCATAACTCATTAATTATACCTGAGATGGAGGAATTGGCTGGTCAAAATCATTGTCTGGTGTTGCCACAGATGTGTACCGACGGAAGGGTTCCTGGGAGGATGTGGTGGAGGATCTAAATGTATGAGTTTGGTCCTGTTGGCCCTTGCTTCCCTGAAGATAGAGCTATCTGCAACTCTTTGTGTCATTGGGAAGATGATCCATAATTAGAACTCATCTTAGACAGATTGCTCAGGGAATTTGAGTATCAAAGTTCTCTTGCCAATTTCTCATTCAGCTGAGGAAGATGCACTGCCATGGTCTCAGGTTTACTCTTCATTTTCCTTTATGCATGATTCAGTGACTTCATTTAACTGGTGAAATTATTTTTGATGGATAAGTTGAAAGTTGGGTAGATCTAGGCTTTTGAATTCATTTTGGCAACACTTTCTTTGATACTATACCACATTGCTTCTTTCCTCATGAATGGAAAAATAAATAACCTCGTAATGACTGTAAAGATGAGTATTTGAAAAGATAGACACTTTGAAATTGTCTTTCCCTCAATATTTTTTATACCATATGCTATACAGACTACTTTTATTCAGAGTGGTATTTGAAGATCTGAGAGGTGGGGAAATGCAGAAATTTTCTAAATAAAATATGCATATAGACATAGACAGGAAGTAGTTTAAGCTTCAAGTGAGTTAGTTAAGGAAATAATCTGTGCTCAGATGAAGTGCAAACTTGTGATGGAAAGGCAGCAATCACTGGACTATGTGTTTAAATGTAACTTAATGAACCCGTCATCAGATGGCCTGGTTGATTGAAAGATGATTCATCTATTTGTTGGCTCAAATGACTGGAGTAGAGTGGCCCTTATATAACAAATACTTTCTCTTCTGTAATCTGTGCGGTTGCAGGATGAGTAAGTGTGGTCCCTCCTGGTAAGGGGCCCAGAGTCTGACATGGGAGCCACTCACAGAGTACCACACAGCAGTCTGAGTGCAGGAGCGAGGTGTCCCAGGTGAAAGGGCAGAAGAAGGGTCAGTGACGTGACCTCCAGGGGCATTGGGTTGGGCTTGGAAGAAATTAGGAGATTTTCTGGAGAAAGTACAGCTAAGCTGACTCTTCACTGATGAGTCACTCAAAGTAAAAATGAGACAAGAAAGGCATTTAGGAAAAAGGGACAATTTGAGCAAAGTCAATGAGGCAAGAAGCCTCATGTACAAACAGTAAGGAATGAATAAAGAGCATGGAAGGAGACCAAATCAAGGAGAGAATCAAATACCAGATCAACTCTCTTTTGTCTGCAAAGAAGAGTAATCCAGGGTCAGTGAGACCAAACTGAAGCCTGACAATAGGAGTAATACCAAAACTACAAATTCTACCTCAGAGTCATATGCACTGATATTATTATTATTTTTCAAAATATTTTCATGAATATTCTTATTTGACAGAGAGAAACTAGCAAGATGTAAGTAGGGTAATAATACTATCAAATTAAGAATGAGGAAAATATAGGGATTTTAAGAATTTGACCACGACCTTATAATTTGTTGGTACCATGTCAAGGCTGGGACATGAGTCTCATACCATGAGTGGTGCAATATATCACTTGCCTCTGCAACCAAGACATCTTAGCTCAGTCTTTACAATACCTTGAAATCCAGGCCAGCCATCTTCTCATGTGAGAGATCAGTAAGATAGACTTCTATTTGGCAGAGTAGGGTCAAGCCAACCCCACTGATGGGGTAAAAATCATATTGTACGTACAATTCATTCTCTTCACGTAAAAGAAAAAGAGAATAGTCCATAGTGATCACTAATAATATGTTCAGTTCAGTTCAGTTCAGTCGCTCAGTCGTGTCCGACTCTTTGCGACCCCATGAATCGCAGCACGCCAGGCCTCCCTGTTCATCACCATCTCCCGGAGTTCACTCAGACTCATGTCCATCGAGTCCGTGATGCCATCCAGCCATCTCATCCTCGGTCGTCCCCTTCTCCTCCTGCCCCCAATCCCCCCCAGCATCAGAGTCTTTTCCAATGAGTCAACTCTTCGCATGAGGTGGCCAAAGTACTGGAGTTTCAGCTTGAGCATCATTCCTTCCAAAGAAATCCCAGGGTTGATCTCCTTCAGAATGGACTGGTTGGATCTCCTTGCAGTGCAAGCGACTCTCAAGAGTCTTCTCCAACACCACAGTTCAAAAGCATCAATTCTTCGGCGCTCAGCCTTCTTCACAGACCACCTCTCACATCCATACATGACCACAGGAAAAACCATAGCCTTGACTAGACGGACCTTAGTCGGCAAAGTAATGTCTCTGCTTTTGAAAATGCTATCTAGGTTGGACATAACTTTTCTTCCAAGGAGCAAGCGTCTTTTAATTTCATGGCTGCAGTCACCATCAGCAGTGATTATTAATTACTTTAATTAATAATAATATATAGTGTTATTGGGGAGAAGGCAATGGCACCTCATTCCAGTACTCTCGCCTGGAAAATCGCATGGATGGAGGAAAATCGCATGGATGGAGGAAAGTCACATGGATGGAGGAAAATCACATGGATGGTAGGCTGCAGTCCATGGGGTCTCTAAGAGTCGGATATGACTGAGCGACTTCACTTTCACTTTTCACTTTCATGCATTGGAGAAGGAAATGGCAACCCACTCCAGTGTTCTTGCCTGGAGAATCCCAGGGACGGGGAAGCCTGCTGGGCTGCCGTCTATGGGGTCGCACAGAGTTGGACACGACTGAAGTGACTTAGCAGTAGCAGTATCAGTGTTACTGAGCTTCCCCTGTGGCTCAGTGGTAAAGAATTTGCCTGCCAGTGCAGGAGCCACAGGAGATGTAGGTTCAGTCCCTGGGTCGGGAAGATCCCCTGGAGAAGGACATGGCAACCCACTCCAGTATTCTTGCCTGGAAAATCCCATGGACAGAAGAGTGTGGCCAGCTACAGTCCATGGGGTTGCAAAGAATCAGAAATGACTGAAGCAATTAAGCACATTGAGCACATAGTGTTATTTGTAACATATTATTAAATGGCAGTCCACTCCAGTACTCTTGCCTGGAAAATCCCATGGATGGAGGAGCTTGGTAGGCTATAGTCCCTGGGGTCGCAAAGAGTTGGACATGACTGAGTGACTTCACTTTCACTAATACGTTTTCATACTAATAATAATAACTTATGACAACAGTGACAGATATACTTCAGGGCCAGGCACCACGCCGACCACTTTGCATTTACCTCTCAAACAACCCCATGGGGGTGGGTACTGCTATTGTCCCCATTTTGCAGGTGAGCAAAATAAGGCTCAATAACTCGCTAAAGTAATAAATAGAAGTTCAGTGACCTTGAGATTTGTTGATATCACAGTCCAGGCTCATCACCACTTTGTGAAACTGCCTGTCTCATGTACTGTTCCTTGATTTATACAACACCTGTACTGTACCATATGTGAATTGTTGGTATTTAATAAAACATATGGAGACTTCTTTCTCTGTTCCAAGAATTCTGTGGCAGAAGCTGCTACTCTGTAGCTAAAGAAACCCCGTTCTAGAATGTTTACTAACTATTCTTTGGCCCAGCTATTTAAAAAAAAAAATAAAGAATGATTAAAAAATGCTGAATGTCATAAACCCTAATGTAACTTGGCTTACTAGTTAATTCAGCTTCAAGGTTGGGCATGTCATGGAAATCTATTAGTAAAAACCTAATATATAAACCAGTGGGATGATAAGAAACTGAACATACTGAAAACCTGTTAATTCTCAATAGTGTTTGAACTTCAGGTTTGGCTTCTGTTCCCAAGAAACCGACAGGATGCAGGGCTGTCTTCTTGCATGTCAATGTGTTTGCAGCTCTTTTCTGTCTCCCTGTTGTAGAGGATGCACAATCAGGTATTAAGATGTGACAAGATGATGGAAATGAGAAAGTGAAGAAGGCACATGGGAAGGCAGTAATTAACCGGAATACATATTTATCATAGTCTGTCATTGTTTACAAACAATATAATGATTCCTGATGGTGAAATTAAACTCCAGGCTTCTAGTTTGTGAAGTCAATCAAACAACCCTAGCAGGTGCAGATCAGCAGAAGGACTAACCAAATAAATGTTCTGATATACAGGATAAAGCTACAGACATCTATCAGAAACAGATTGATTATTGAAAATTTGCATAATCTGTATATTGAGATGTCTTAACCATGGATAAGTCATGGCATAATGAGGGAAGAACTGGACTTATAAACAAAAATTCTTGACTCATATTCAGCATAGACACATTATTTGCTTTCCTGAGCCTCACTTTCCTCATCTGTAAAATAGGAATAAGAGCATCTATCTCATAGAGTTCCTTCTCTCCATCTCCACTCTTATAAGTCATCCTTAAGAGCAGCCTGGAAACCATCAGCTGCTTCCCTACCTCCATTCTTACTCACCTATAATCTGTTCTCTAGACAGCAGAGTGAGTAAGCTTGTTACAAAGATGAATTGTGTAATTCCTCATTAAAACCATCTTTATTGTCCTGCATAAATGCTGATTGTAGGCTTTGAAGTTCTTTACAATTTGACCCCTGTCTCTCTTCCTACAATTCCTCCTGTCTCACTGCATATTCTGTCTTATTCCTACCTCAGGACCTTTGCATATGATGTTCCTTTTGCTTATAATGACTTCTACGTGATCCTCATAGGCTAGCTTGTTTTGGACAATAGGTCCCTGCTCAAATATCAGCTTCTCTGGAGATGACTTCTCATCATTATATCTGTCAATTACAACTCTCTCAACTCTGTCAATTACACCCCACCAAATTATCCTGTTTTATTTTCTTCACAGTCCTCATCACTACCTGAAATATTCTCTTTTACTTGTTTAGTGTTTATCTTCCTTACTAGAATGTAAAATACCTGTGAGCAACTGTGTACCCATTGCCTAAAAGTGCAGTCAAATATTAATTGAATGCTGAGTTAATAAATATGAGGATCGAATGAGGTGTAGTAAATGAAAGTGAGTCTCTAATCTCTCAAATGTTATACAAGTACTAGGTTTTATAATTTCTTCTCTCCTGCTAAGTCATGGGTCTTCTTAAGTCTCTGTCAAAAATGGAACAAGCATAATTTTCAGTCAGGAACTTTTCAAATGGGAACTTACTTTCCAGAAACTTGCAATGTAATGAAAGACTAGATTAGCACAAAGAGTAAAATAAAATATTTATATCAAAAATTGAAGATACCTTATATGCATTTTGCTAAGGTCATTTTTTTTTTCTTTTTACCATACCACTCTATGTAACTATATGGATGCCTGTATGTCAGATAGAATTATTATATAGAATTAGAGAAACATGGAAAAGGAGAATTTGAAATAGTGTTGATGTGGAGAGACAGCAGGATTTATCAATTTGGCATTTCTACAGGCCCATGAGAAATCCCATATTTAACTACTCACCTTCATCCCACTCCCTTATACGTTCAGTCTCTTTCTTTTCCTGGCACATTTTCATATATTTGTTGGCCATTTGTATACCTTTTTGGGGAAAAATAATATCTATTCAGTTTCTCTGCCCATTTAAAAATGTTTGGTTGTTCTTAGTTTGTTTTTGCCTATTGAATTAAATGAGTTTTTGGTATTTTTTGGACTCATACCCAGGGATCAAACCTGCATCTCCTTCATCTCCTCCATTGGTAGGCAGATTCTTTACCACTGGGCTACCTGGGAAGCTCAATTTTTTTGGATATTAACACTTTATTAGATATATGATTTGCAAATATTTTCTCCCACTCCATAGATTGGCTTTTCATCTTGGTGGTTGGTTGTTTTGCCATATAAGTTTTTTTGTGTGATGTAATCTCAATTAATTTTTTGCTTTTGTTGCTTGTACTTTTGGTTACACACCCAAAACTAATTGTCAAGGTACTTTTATCCTATGTTTTCTTCCAAGAGATTTATGGTTTTGTATTTTATGTGTAATAATTTAGCCATTTTTATTTAATGTAACCTCTGTCAAAATCCCAATGGCATTTTTTACAGAAGTAGAAAAAAAAATCTTAAAGTTTATGTGGAACCACAAAAGACTGAATAACCAAAGCAATCCTGTTTAGAAAAAAAAAAAAAAAAAACAAAC
>SJYT01066913.1:0-10436 GCA_006410635.1 Cephalophus harveyi | reverse complement strand
CCCCCCCCCCCAAAAAAAAACAACTAGAAACTACAAGTTTCATCACACTGCCTGAACTCAAATTATATTAAAGAGTGATAGTAATCGAAGCAGTATGATAGTATGGCACTTGCATAAAAATAGAGAGAAACCAGTGGAACAGAATCAAGAGCCCCCAAACGAAGCTTCATATATGATCAACTATGGCACCCCACTCCAGTACTCTTGCCTGGAAAATCCCATGGACGGAGGAGCCTGGAAGGCTGCAGTCCATGGGGTTGCTGAGGGTCGGACACGACTGAGCGACTTCAGTTTCACTTTTCACTTTCATGCATTGGAGAAGGAAATGGCAACCCACTCCAGTGTTCTTGCCTGGAGGATCCCAGGGACTGGGGAGCCTGGTGGGCTGCCGTCTATGGAGTCACACAGAGTTGGACAAGACTGAAGTGACTTAGCAGCAGCAACATTTGACAAGGGAGCAAAAAATAAATAAATAAATAAGGAAAGGATATTTTGTCAATAAATGATGTTGAGAAAGCTTTATAACCACCTGTAGAAGAATGAAATTGAACCTTTATCTTACATCACTCTTTTGATTGTCTCTTCAAAAAGCTCTTTCCCATCTATTTCCCAAATGTTAGCACTTACGAGTGTATTACTAAGGGTACAGTTATTAATGCAAAGGGAATAATATATTTAATATTTATATATTAAATTTATAAATATATTTAATAATATATTTAATAACCAGGTACTTAGCAATGTAGAATTCAAGTATCTCTCAATCTAATTTCCCCATAGTTATCACAGGGATCATAAAAATTTCCATCCCCTTTGACCTGAAAATCATTGCCATTGTTGTTCAGTTACTAAGTTGTGTCCTACTGTTTGCGACACCTTGGACTGCAGCATACTAGGATTCCTTGTTCTTCACTGTCTACCAGTTCATTTCAGTTCCGTCACTCAGTCATGTCTGACTCCTTGCAACCACATGGACTGCAGCACGCCAGGTTCCCTTGTCCATCACCAACTTCCGGAGCATACTCAATTTATGTGCATCACATCAGTCATGCCATCCAACCATCTCATCCTCTGTTGTTGCCTTCTCCTCCTGCCTTCAATCTTTCTAAGCATCAGGGTCTTTTCCAGTGAGTTAGCTCTTCCCATCAGGTGGCCAAAGAATTGGAGTTTCAGCTTCAGCATCAGTCCTTCCAATGAATATTCAGGAGTGATTTCCTTTAGGATTGACTGGTTGGATCTCTTTGTAGTCCAAGGGACTCTCAAGAGTCTTCTCCAACACCACAGTTCAAAAGCATCAATTCTTAAGTACTCAGCTTTATTTATAGTACAACTCTCACATCCATACATGACCACTGGGGAAAAAAAATAGCTTTGAATAGATGGACTTTTGCTGGCAAAGTAATGTGTCTGTTTTTAATATGCTGTCTAGGTTGGTCATAGCTTTTCTTCCAAGGAGCAAGGGTCTTTTAATTTCACGGCTACAGTCACCATCTGCAGTGATTTTGGAGCCCAAAAAGATAAAATCTATCACTGTTACCATTGTTTCCCCTCTATTTGCCACAAAGTGACAGGACCACATGCCATGATCTCAGTTTTCTGAATGTTGAGTTTTAAGCCAACTTTTTCACTCTCGTCTTTCACTTTCATCAAGAGGCTCTTTAGTTCTTTGTTTTCTGCCATAAGGGTGGTATTATCTGTATATCTGTGGTTATTGATATCTCTCTGAGAAATCTTGATTCCAGCTTGTGCTTCATCCAGCCCAGCCTTTCTCCTGATATACTCTGCATGTAAGTTAAATAAGCAGGGTGACAATATATAGCCTTGACGTTCTCCTTTCCTGATTTGAAACTAGTCTGTTGTTTCATGTCCAGTTCTAACTGTTGCTTCCTAACCTGCATACAGCTTTCCTAGAAGGCATGTCAGATGGTCTGGTATTCCCATCTCTTTCAGAATTTTCCACAGTTTGTTGTGATCCACACCGTTAAAGGCTTTGGCATAGTCAATAAAACAAAAGTAGATGTTTTTCTGGAACTCTCTTGCCTTTTTGATGATCCAGTGGATGTTGGCAATTTGATCTCTGATTCTTCTGCCTTTTCTAAAACCAGCTTGAACATCTGGAAGTTCACGGTTCACATACTGTTGAAGCCTCATTTGAAGAATTATGAGCATTACTTTGCTAGCATGTGAGATGTGTGCAATTGTGTGGTAGTCTGAACATTCTTTGGCATTGCCTTTCTCTTGGATTGGAATGAAAACTGACCTCTTCCAGTCCTGTGTCCACTGCTGAGTTTTCCAAATTTGTTGGCATATTGAGTGCAGCATTTTCATATCATCATCTTTTAGGATTTGAAATAGCTCAACTGGAATTCCATCATCTCCACTAGCATTGTTCATAGTGATGCTTCCAAAGGCACACTAGACTTCACATTCCAGGATGTCTGGCTCTAGGTGAGTAATCACACCATCATAGTTATCTGGGTCATGAAGATCATTTTTGTATAGTTCTTCTGTGTATTCTTGCCACCCCTTCTTAATATCTTCTGCTTCTGTTCTGTACCAGTTCTGTCCTTTATTGTGTTCATCTTTGCATGAAATGTTTCCTTGAACATTAGAAATGTATTAGAAATGTATCTCTATTTTTCTTGAAGATATCTCTAGTCTTTCCCATTCTATTGTTTTCCTCTATTTTTTTGCATTGCTCAGTGAGGAAGGCTTTCTTATCTATCCTTGCTATTCTTTGGTACTCTGCATTCAAATAGGTGTATCTTTCCTTTTCTCCTTTGTCTTTAGCTTCTCTTCTTTTCATAGTAGTTTGTAAGTCCTCCTCAGACAACCATTTTGCCTTTTTGCATTTCTTTTTCTTGGGGATGGTCTTGATCACTGCTCCTGTACAATGTCACAAACCTCCATCCCTAGTTCTTCAGGCACTCTATCAGATCTAATCCTTGAATCTATCTCTCACTTCCACTGTATAATTGTAAGGGATTTGATTTAGGTCATACTTGAGTGGTCTAGTGGTTTTCCTTACTTTCTTCAATTTAAGTCTGAATTTGGGAGTAAGGAGTTCGTGATCTGAGCCACAGTCAGCTCCTGGTCTTATTTTTGCTGACTGTATAGAACTTCTCCATGTTGGCTGCAAAGAATATAATCAGTCTGATTTTGGTATTGACCATCTGGTGATGTCCACGTGTAGAATCTTCTCTTGTGTTGTTGGAAAAGGGTGTTTGCTATGACCAGTATATAACACTGCTGTTGGAAGAGGGTGTTTCATAAGACCAGTGTCTCCCAGAGTTTGCTCAAATTGATTTCCATTGAGTCAGTATTGCTGTCTAACCATTTCGTTCTCTGCTGCCCTCTTTTCCTTTTGACTTCAATCTTTCCCAGCATCAGGGTCTTTTCCAATGAGTCAGCTCTTCAAGTCAGGTGGCCAAAGTATTGGAGCTTCAGCATCAGTCCTTCTAATGAATATTCAGGGTTGATTTCCTTTAGGATTGACTGGTTTGATTTCCTTGCAGTCCAAGTATTTTCTCCAGCACCAAAATTCAAAAGCATCAGTTCTTCAGTGCTCAGCCTTTTATATGGTCTAATTCTCACATCTGTACATGACTACTGGAAAAACCATAGCTCTAACTATACAGACCATTGTCGGCAAAGTGATGTCACTGCTTTTTACTACACTATCTAAATTTGTGATGGTTTCCTTCCAAGGAACAAACATCTTTTAATCCATCTGCAGTAATTCTGGTGCCTAAGAAAATAAAATGTTACTGCTTCCACTTTTCCCCCTTCTATTTGCCATGAAGTGATGGGACTAGGTGCCATGATCTTAGTTTTTTGAATGCTGAATTTCAAGCCAGCTTTTTCACTCTCCTCTCTCACCTTCATCAAGAGGCTCTTTAGTTCCTCTTCGCTTTCTGCCTTTAGAGTGGTATCATCTGCATATCTGAGGTTGTTGATATTTCTCCTAGCAGTCTCGATTCCAGCTTGTGATTCATTCAGCCCAGCATTTCACATGATGTACTCTGCATAGAAATTAAATAAACAGGGTGACAATGTACAAGGTGACAGTAATATCACCCTGGAAATCATTCGTGCTAATTTATGTTGGTAGCACTCCATTGTGTTCATTGCTTATTGGATGCATCTGTCAAACCATTTGACTATCTAAGTGAATTAACCATAAAAGTAATGGTGGGCTCTACAATGAAAGATTTTTCTCCCTAAAAAAAGGGTGAAAAATCTTTTGAAGTTGTGCATTTATGTGTAATGAAAATGATTTAACAAACAGGCAAATCATATATAAAGGAGTAATAGTGAACTATCATCACAGTGCACAGTTTACCCCTTCTTTTAGGAATTTTTGTTGCCTTTAGAATCATTGCAGGTCACCTATGACAATCCTAGCTTCAGAGCACAGAGGAGGAAAAGCTCTCTATGAATCGATATGTTCATCAGCAGTGCTTTCCTAAGTATTTTCAATGATGCAAATAAGTCAATACTTTGCTTGATAGCCCATGAGAATAGAAAGTAGAAATATTGGTAAAGTAATATGGAGATGGGCTTTGGGTAGACTGTCTATTGAAAGAAAAACAGAAAAAAAAACCCACATAGATTACTTATGAAAGTATCTTTATTGAAATTGCCTTTTAAATATTTTACAATTGTGATTGATATGAACATTACCAATTTGGGTATCAAAGTAGTTATCTTAAATTTTTTTTCAGTGAGTATTAAATATGTTCTAGGCACTATGATCATGCTGGAGACAAATATCATTTAATTCTCATCCTCCTATCAGGGCAGTATTGGTATTTCCAACATTTTCAGATGAAAAAGCTTATAGTCAACAGCAGAGTTGTGCCCTATTCCTGGTTCTTTGACTCTAAATCCCAGTTTCTGAACCACTATGCTTTCCTACCCACCTCATTATGGAAATTCTGGGATCAGATTTTGTTAATCTGCATCACACCTCTTCTCTTAGACTTTATTTTAGTTGCTTAACCTCTCTGTTTCTCAGTTCACTTTTCTGTAAAATGGGAATGACAGTAGAGCTCACTTCATAGGAACGCTGTGAATCTCTAAAGAGATTCTGCAGGCAAAGTGCAAAACAGCACCTGGTGTGTAGTAAACATTCAATTTAATGTTGCCTATTTTTATCGCATGATAGGAACATAGGCTGTGGCTATATGGGAAAATCCCAGGTTAAAGCCACCTTTGTCTCATTTTGAAGTCCTACTTAAAAGAAGAATAATTAATGAGTGGCCAATTGGCCGAGATATGTGTTCAGGCAGAGCCTCTGAATTCTATAAATCTTTCTTTTCCATTATCGTCTGAGGATAGCCTGGTGAGAATAAGGTGCTCTTTTCATGTTATAAAAAGTGAAAGGGCAACTCCATTTGCTTTCATTGGTCTTTTTTTGGAACTTGGAGTGAATGGAATGGTTGGATCTCTGCCCAAAAGCTCCTTTTTCAAAAAATACATCATTTTACTGAAGCACCATGATATACTGATGGAATAGGCCTTGGCCTTGGAGTCAGATCTGCCAAAAATCAATCTGGTTTCATCTTTTATTAACTTTGGGACTCATGGACAAATTAGTCACCAGTTATGAAATCTAGTGTCCTCATCAACCAAATAGGAACCATACTTACCGTAGAGCAAAGATTCTCAGCTGGAGGTGATTTTAGTTGTGTTGAGTGAGGAGCAGAGGTGCTACTGATAACCAGTGGGGAAAGGCCAGGGATGCTTCTGCACATCATACAGTGTAAGAGACAGTGCCTGCAACAGAGAATTATCCAGCCCAAACATCCGTAGTACCGAGTTGGAGAAACTCTTCCTTGGTTGCATTGCTAGCATAAAATACAAATGTTTGTAAAGGTCTTGGCACCACACCTGACATGTGGTCAGAGCTCACAATTCGTTAATGTCATTTTCCAGGAGTGACTCACTATTGTGAGTTCCCAGGCTTCCTCTGTGAGGTCCAAGCATCGTGATAAACTAATTCACGTGGAGGTGTCAGACTCAGTGTTCCATCAAGGGCGTATGCAGTTTAAAGCAGACCTTTTAGATGCTGATTCTGAGTACACCTGTATGATGAATCTCAGCCTCCCTGGAACTGGGGAAGTTTGGTCCCCACTCATCTCCTCTTACCTCCAGGAGGGTGGGAATTCGGCATTATGATGCCCTAACTCTCCTCACTGGTAGTGAGGGCCCAAAGAGATGACGCGAGTGGAGAGCCCAGCCCTGTGTTCAGCATAGGCAGGTGCCAGCGGACGTCAGTGTCGTCATCACTAAGGTCTGTCTGTCTCTGTCTCTCTTAGACATGTGCTCATGTTAGAGGAATCTGCTTTCTTCAAACTGCTCGGTCGTATGTTAGTCTGCACTGTACTCAGTAATGGACTCTTCTTGAGAGCTTTTCTTTCCCAGATGATGGACTGTTCAGACATGAAAACCTCTCCACTTGGGTCTGACTTTGCCTCCTTAACTCCACACCCTTCCAGCTGTTTCCCTGGCAGGGTCCCAAACAGGGCTCAGGAGCTGGGTCCTGACACCATAGTTAGGCATCTTTCTCTCTCCTCATTATAAAACAAGGGTGCTCAGTGGCCTCTAAACAGGTGCCTTCTAGGTTTTGTGCTCGATGATTCTGTCCAGGCCTGTCCACAGTGAGTTTTGAACCACATCCTAGTCGAACTTTTCATGGCTGTGTTTCTCACCATCCGAGGTTTTCTGGTTAACTCCAACTTCAAGCAGTTTATGACTTATAAATGTTCTAAGACAGCAGTCCCCAACCTTTTTGGCACCAGGGATCAATTTCATGGAAGATAATTTTTCCGTGGACCGGGGGTGAGGGAGTAATGGTTTGGGGAAAATTCAAGAGCATTACATTTATTGCACATAGTTTCCATTATTATTACATCAGCTCCACCTCAGATCATCAGGCATTAGATCCTGGAGGCTGGCAACCCCTGTCCTAAGACAGTTCTTTTATTTTATCTGTGATTCTTGAAAAATTCCCAGGACACTCTGGTCTTGAAAAACTGCTCTGGGTTATTTGGCTATTTTTTCTTTTACCAGGAGAATCAACAGAAATTTATGCCTGCATTTACCAATAGGCCATAGATTGTTGTGTTTTGATTTCCACACTTTGAGAAAGTATTATATACTGGTTCGTTGTTGAAAATATATTAAGCGGTATTAGTAAATATGAAATCTTAATTAACTGGCAAAGGGATTTTTTTCTTGTGCTAATTAAATGCATACTTCAAACACTGTTGACTGCTACCAGGGCAACCCAGGTAGAATAGAAGACTTACGGAGCGGGGGTGACATACCCCACATACCAGAAAGGGACCAGAACTCTTCATCCTTCATTTAGTTATTTTCAGTTTTCTCCAGTGAACTTGAGAAAGGGAGCTGAGATTTCTTATATAGATAAAATGATAAAACACCTACAAAAACCTGGACTTTCAAGTTGTTTAGTCAGTTGATTACTTTTTGAAGTTACTGAAGAGTTGTCGTCACTGGGATTATTATGTCTTAAAGTCCACTCTTTAATCTTTTTGGTCTGTTGGTATTTTCTAATATCTTTAGTAGATATTGAATAATGTATCCACCAAAAAGAGCAGAGACTTTGTACTCAAAGAGATCTGTATTTGAATTCTTAATCTGCCACTTGTAAACTCTAACTTTGGATGGGATAATGAACCACTTTGAGCTATAGTTTCTTCTTCCATAAAAAGGAAAGAGAATCACATCCACCTAGTAGAGCTATTGTGAAGATTAGATTATGTAAAGTGCTAAGCACAGTGCTAGGCTCATGGGGGTCCTCAGTAAATGATATCTATTATTATATTAAGTTTCTGGTTTTGGAGGGACAGATATTGTCATTCACTGTGGGAATAATTACGTACAACAGGAGGCAGCATTGCCTTAGTATGTTTTTTGACAGTGTTAGTCAAATTTGTTGGGACTAGCATAGCAAAAGGCCTGTGAGTCTAAAGAAGAAACAGGTAACTTACAAAGTAGCTTAGAAAGTAGTTGTACTTGTGCCCTAGAGTAATATTAGTACTAGAATGGTACAAGTGCTAGTCAGTTCAGTCGCTCGGTCATGTCCGGCTCTTTGTGACCCCATGGACTGCAACATGCCAGGCTTCCCTGTCCATCACCAACTCTCAGAGCCTACTCAAACTCGTGTCCATTGCGCCGGTGATGCCATCCAACCATCTCATCCTCTGTCGTCCCCTTCTCCTCCCTCCTTCAATCTTTCCCAGCATCAGGGTCTTTTCCAGTGAGTCGGTTCTTCGCATCAGGTGGCCAAAGTATTGGAGTTTCAGCTTTAGCATCAGTCCTTCCAATGAATGTTCAGGACTGATTTCCTTTAGGATGGACTGGTTGGATCTCCTTGCAGTCCAAGGGACTCTCAAGAGTCTTCCCCAACACCGCAGTTCAAAAGCATCAATTCTTTGGCTCTCAGCTTTCTTTATAGTCCACCTCTCACATCAGTACATGACCACTGGAAAAACCATAGCTTTGAGCAGACAGACTCAGAGGATGACAAAAGTAAACCAGACAGACGTTGAGTGTGATTACATGAGTTTGATCAAGTGTTCAAGATTCTTATTGTAAGTAATGCAAAATTAACTCTACTAGATTAAGCCAAAAGAGAATTTCTTGGCTTATAAAATTATAGGAATGAAGCCAGTGTGTGATACTGCTAGATGCTGGGCTCTGTCTCTTGACCGTTTCTCTGGTTTGCCTGTCTGCTTGGCTTCTTCATGCATGAACTCCCCTCTAGCTGGTAAGGAAGATGGCCAGTAACTCATATCTTCCTAGTTTGGCACATCCCAAATCATAAGGGATAGTACTTGTAAGTTCCTGCAGAACAGTCCCAGTGGGGACTCTGATTCACTCAGCTTGGCTCATGTGACCATGCCTGAATCGCCCACTGCAGTTGGAGAAGGCTGTTTCACAGATAGTCCATTTGTCCTCCCCTTGTGGCTAGACATGGCAGCATGTTGACAGTTCCTTCAGGATGGAATAGGGAAGGGAAGTTCCCTAAAGGAAATGATGGATGTTTTTACTGGAAAGGGGGAGCAAACAAATCCTGTAATAATTTCATGTATGTTTCATTCTAAGAGATAAAATACTCAGATACTGATTGAGAGGAGTTGTAGTGAAACTTATTATTCAAGGGAAATGTTCAAGTTTATGAAAACTGGTGAAGAAAAATATAAAAGCAAGTAGCCAGGATGAAGAGGACACAGTGGGAAAAGAGATCAGATGGGCCACCAAACTCTCTAGGAAATAGGCAAATAAGGACTTTGGGGACAGGAGTAATTCAGTAGAGTCTTAGCTGAAACATGCTGAGACTAAGAGGAAGAAATACAATAAAAGGAAAGAAAACAAGAATCTGGAAAAATGTGAAATAAGTGTGTCATCAAGGAACACTTGAAAGAGCAAGGCAGTCAGCCAGAAAGTTAAAGTTCAGGACTAAAGCTTATACACATCACTGCATTGCTTTATTCAGAGAGAAATCTCACAGGTGAAAAATCTGAGCTAGGCAGGTGTTTCGGCATCACTAAAGTGGAAAATTATGTGACTAGAGACCGTAGTCGAGTAGTTAAGAAAGTTTTTACTGAAGTTGTTTAATGCCTTTAGGGATTTTCTTTGGATATTAATAAATAAGTATGAGTGATGATCAATTAGGAAATATATGTTCTGGATGGATTTTGCCATTAATCTCTGTTGATCAGCCCATTTTATGCTTTTGTTGCATGTGTATAAATGTCTAATGAAATGACTAAATTTTTCCATCTTGCGTGTCATATTTTTCTGTCTTTTTTTGTGTGTGTGGTGGAAGGTTTACTGCCTCTCACAAATACTCTAAACCAATACACATCATCCATTTCCTCTCCTGTTCATTTTCATGCAGGTATTTTCTGAGCATCTACTGCCCTGAAAGCCAGTGTGTATGTGCCTTGGAGTGAGCATTAGAATTCCAGGCTTTAAAGCACAGGAAAATTGACATTAATCCAACCTAAAAACACATCCATAGTTACACATCATGGTCAGTTCAGTTCAGTTCAGTCGCTCAGTCGTGTCCGACTCTTTGCGACCCCATGAATCGCAGCACGCCAGGCCTCCCTGTCCATCACCATCTCCCGGAGGTCACTCAGACTCACGTCCATCGAGTCCGTGATGCCATCCAGCCATCTCATTCTCGGTCGTCCCCTTCTCCTCCTGCCCTCAATCCCTCCCAGCATCAGAGTCTTTTCCAGTGAGTCAACTCTTCGCATGAGGTGGCCAAAGTACTGGAGTTTCAGCTTTAGCATCATTCCCTCCAAAGAAATCCCAGGGCTGATCTCCTTCAGAATGGACTGGTTGGATCTCCTTGCAGTCCAAGGGACTCTCAAGAGTCTTCTCCAACACCACAGTTC
>SJYT01066905.1:527179-543346 GCA_006410635.1 Cephalophus harveyi | reverse complement strand
GAACAGAGATTAAAATGGTATATGTGCAGTGCTTAGAGGAATGGAGTTCACAGAAGTGCTTCACTAGAATTAGCAAGGTATTTTTAAAGTGTAGGGTACCTATGTGCAGCACATGAGTAATTACAGAGTAAAATGCCAATGTTTGTTACCATGAACCCCATTATTAATTTATTGGTGAAGGTATTAAAAATAGCTTTAGGATTATATACTATTATTAGCTTTCTGTATCATTGTTACTTATCATGGAATAGCAAAGTGAAAAGTAGATAACTTATAACTTTTGAGCATGAATAAAATAAATTTAAATACAAATTCACAGTAAGAACTTTAATCATCCCATAAATCACCAGAAGGTTGTAGTTGAGGATTTGACCATCTTTGCCAAAAGTACCAAAGGCAACACCTTAAGGTTATCATAGGGCTGTTTTCTTTCTACCTGAATTGCCTCATAAAACTGAATCTTCTTAGAAAGAGGGTGGAAGAAAGGAAGGGGGAGAATGACCTGCAGACTCTCTTCCTCTCCCCACGTCTTCCTGTCTACCTTCTTTCCTCCATTAACCTCCAAGAGTCGTTGAGTTCTGCTTTAGATGTTGGAATCCTCTATACGTATTAGAGAAGAAAAAACCTAGTGCCTACATTTTATAATTCTATATATAGAATTAAGTTTTGCTGTTAATAACTATTTAATATTATTTTTTAAAAAGACTAGTCAAGCAAAATTTCTTTAAGAACTGTGCAAAATGTATGTCTGTCTTGTCTGTGGGGGAAAACTACAGACTGCGAAGTTTAAATGCTGAAAGTGCCCCTTTGAGGTTTGCCCTGATGGGGCTTTATATGTAAACCTACATTGTTGGAAATGCTTCATAGAGTAACTGTGTGGTTTCCTTTACTCACAGAACTGTTAGGTCAGTTGGAAAGAATTACAAGACAGAGCTGCCAAATAAACTATGAAAAACGTAATAGGCAAGCTTTTAAAATCTTAGATATTGGCATATCTCAACAATCTATACTGTTCTAAGGTGTGATAGCTTAGGAGAGAATATGCTTTGAATTTAATATATTTTTAAAGACTGTCAAATTCAGAACTAGCAGATCTATCTCCTGACCCTAACCATGGTCCTAAAGTAAATTGCTTCAGGAAATTGGATCCCAAAGATTACAATCTTCTTCCTTAGGTGGGAAATTTTGAAGTGTGTCTGTATTCCACTGGAGATCAAAGAGATGAAAGAATTTTGTGCTGATTGACGTGACAGCTGTGGATTGAGCAAAACTTCTTTTTGAAAGGGCTGTCTTACCTTGTAGATTATGACTTTGGAGGAACTAAGGTGAAGCAGTAGAAAGAATCACAACGTGTGCAATTCCTTAAAAATTTATTGGTTTAAATAAAATTTGGCCTGTGTTATGCATAATTAAAAAACCCTTTACACTTTGTGCAAAAAAAAAAAAACCAGCTGAAAATGCCCTAATGTAGAATTAGAATATTTTGTATTTTATTTCACTTTATTTAGGTGTGAAAAGTGACTAAGCATATATAGAATTAGGTTGGGCTTCCCTGGTGGTTCAAATGGTAAAGAATCTGCTTGCATTGCAGGACACCTGAGTTTGATCCCTGGGTTGGAAAGATCCCCTGGAAGAGGGCATGGCAACCCACTCCAGTATTCATGCCTGGAGAGTCCCATGGACAGAGGAGCCTGGTGGGTTACAGTCCATGGGGTTGCAAAGAGTCGGATACAATTGAGCAACTGACACTTGCACTTTTTTTTTTTTTTTCAGGATTAGGTTACAAATAAATCTTGGGAACTTTTGGTAGGCCTATGGTATACTGAGTTTGCTGGTCCTACAGATTTTTTTGTTTTGTTTTGAATATCAAAACCTCAGCCTTATTAGTGATAGACCATTTGGAAAAAATGACTTTGATGTATGGCAACAGTTGGCCTCCACAGGATTAGGCAACAGAGGCCAACTTAGTCTCTTGGCATCACTGAATGACCCCAGGCTTTCCCCTGAGGGGCAGGACCTGCCTCTCTGCAGTTTATGACATGGACAAGTTACCCCAGGAAAGAACTCTGAAGGGACTGAGCCATTTGTGTCCAGCTTCCCAAACTCACCAGTCATGTAAGTCAAAAATGGGCCTTGGACTTTCAGTGCATAGTGTCTATCTGCTATTTTAGTACAGAAAAATGCTTCTTGAACTTTACAAGACCTATTAGAAAGTAATGTCCTGAGCCAAAAGCAAATGAAGTTGTAAAACAATGTTTTTAGAAAAATGGTTCTGAAATAAGCCTGGAGTAGTGATTTATAGAGCTAGTCATAAAAGATTTTTCTTCCCTGAGATGAGCAGAATATCCATCAACAAAAGTAATAAGGAGCCAAGATACTTTCTTCAGTTAAAAAAAAATATGTATAATAAAATAAATAGTACCATAATAATTCAGATTTACTATGAATATATTCTAGGCCCAGACTACTAAAGTAGTCTCCAAGATATAAAGCAAGTTAGACTTAGTTTACTGATTTTCCTTATTACCAGAACCTAAGCAGTTAATGGCAGAACCTAATGGCAACCCACTCCAATGTTCTTGCCTGGAGAATCCCAGGGACGGGGGAGCCTGGTGGGCTGCCGTCTATGGGGTTGCACAGAGTCGGACATGACTGAAGCGACTTAGCAGCAGCAGCAAGCAGTGTAAAAGGATTAACTAAAGCATTAAGATACATGCTAAATAAGGGAATGGAAAAGATTAATAAGAGGAGACCAGATTGACAAGAAGCTCTTATTTGTCTCTTTAGTAATAAACTGTAAGAAAACATGGGAAATCTTTAAATAGAACTGTTTCATTTTCTCCATTCAATTAAACAACAAATATTGTCAACTGTTCCTTCAGTGTGTGACTTGAATTTGAACGTTTCTCTTTATTTGCACAGCAGCCACCATTGTCTAAACAAACACACATGCACACATACACACACAAACATAAGCTTGTTTATTTCTATGTCGCTGTATCTACCTAACTGTACACACATACACTGTGTGTGTGTATGTGTTTTAAGAGAAAAAATGGTCTGACAAAACTATATGTACTACAATTGGGTTTTGGAGAAGTAAACCTGAAACAGTTCTTTTTGTTCTGGCCCAGACTTGGTTATTTATCTTAGAGCAGAAGCAGGGAGCATTAAAACACATAGAAGTGGTTATGTCATCAACGAAGAGTGAGTCCATGGTATACAGGCCTCTGTATTAGCTTTATTGGGTGTACAGAAATCATGATTTTGATCTATTAGATCAGAAATGTCGGATATGTGTCATGCATGCTAGCATTCCTTTTTCCCTAAGCAGACTTGACTTTCTATGGTATTGTGGAATTGGCTTCTAGTCCCTCTTAATACCTTTTTCATCCTAGCAGGCCATTATCATCTGATTAGAGATTATAACATGAAGCCCTTTCAAACTTATTATATAAGTGAGGGCCCTGGGCAGTGTCATCTCCTAAGGCTTCACATACCATCTTACTGTGTTTAGGGCTCTGAAAGCTTTATGGCTTTGATCCTAGTTACAATAGTTAAACTCTAGACTCTCTCCTCTGCAGTGGGCAGCAGCTGAAATCTCTGTTCATCTCTGTTAGCTTTATTTTAGCTGCTTGCGTCTTACTCTGCTCAGTTGCTCAGTGATGTCCAGCTCTTTGCCACCCCATGAACTGTCGCCCATGAGGCTCTCTGTCCATGGAATTTCCCAGGCAAGAATACCAGAGACAGTTGCTATTTCCTTTTCCAGGAGATCTTCCTGACCCAGGGATTGAGCCTGTGTCTCTTGCATCTCCTGCTTTAGCAGGTGGGTTCTTTACCACTAGTACCACCTGAGAAGCCTGCATCTTGCCCTGCTGCTGCTGCTAAGTCGCTTCAGTTGTGTCCAACTCTGTGTGACCCCATAGACTGCAGCCCACCAGGCTCCCCCATCCCTGGGATTCTCCAAGCAAGAACACTGGAGTGGGTTGCCATTGCCTTCTCTGGCATCTTGCCCTATCCATGTGTAATTTTTGAGTGTCAGCCAAAAATTATGGTAAAGTTCATACTTAGAAACTGGGGGACACGTGCTCTTCTCTTTGAATCTCTCTTTTTTCATTTCTTCCCTTCATTTACTAGCTGTTGTAGATGCCCCAAACTCTGGTCTTTCAAGCCAGTAAGTTAAGTCTGTGAATTTTTATCTTAAGTTTAGCTGTCCCGCATAGCACAAACTGGGACCTGCCTTCAGAATAAAAGTCATTCAAACCAACCAACCAACCTGGAAATTCACCCAGGACTATTCCCTTCTTCCAAGTATAACCCCCAACTCCCTATCTCCCCCCACTTTGGTCTTCTCCTGTGATTTTCTCTCTGCTTTTGGTAGCTCTCCAGTGCCTTTGGTGGTTGATTTTTTAATGTTTTGCCCAGAGTTTATAGTAGTCATGGGCAGGAGGATTGCCCCATATGGGAGCAATTGCCCATGACTTCTTGGTTCTTTCCTTTTTTATGTCATTTATTTGTTTTGGTTGCCCTGGGCCTTCATTGCTGTGTGTGGACTGTCTTTAGTTTGGGGAGTAGGGGCTCCTCTCTGATTGTGGTGTGCTGGCTTCCTATTGTGGTGCCTTCTCGTGTGGAGCACAGGCTCTGGGGGCAGGGCTTCAGTAGTTGCAGTGCGTGAACTCAGTTGCCATGTGGCATGTGGCATCCTCCTGGACCAGGGATCCAACCTGTTTCCCCTGCATTGGCTGGTGGAATCCTATCCACTGTGCCACCAGAGAAGTTCCCTGTTCTATCCTTTTTTAAAAACTTGAAATGTAGCTAAAATACCATAATTTATCTATTTCCAATACTGCTTTAATTATACTGGACTGAAGCTCTGTAACCACTACGTAGTAACTCTCCTCTTTCTTCCCCAGCCCCTGATAACCTTGAATCTAATTTCTGTTTCTATGAATTTGCCTCTGCTAGATATTTTATGTAAGTGGAATCATTCAATATGTGGCCTTTTATGACTGGCTTCTTTCACTTAGTATAATGTTTTCAGGGTTCATGCATGTGGTTGCATATCTCAACTTTATTCCTTTTTATGGCTGAATAATATTCTGTTGTATGTATATATTTCATTTTGATTATCCATTCGTCTGTTGATGGACACTCACATTGTTCCAGTCTGTTGGCTATAATATGTAAATAATGCTGCTGTGAACATTCACAATATACATTTTTGTGTGGACATTTTCATTTTTCTTGGGAATATGTGTAGGACTGAATCATGCATTTTTTTCATGTGTGTTTAATTTCTGAATTATGTATGTTTAATCATTTGAAGAACTGCCAGATTGTTTCCCAGTGTGGCTGTGCCGTTTTACATTCTTACCAGCATAGGTGGCAAGTTCTCATTTCTCCACATCCTTGTCAACATCTGTACTCTGTGTTTTGGTTGCAGCTATCACAGTGGGTTAGAAGTGTATTTCCTTGTGGTTTTAATTTGCACTTCGCTGATGGCTAATGTCTCCCTTATTCTTAAAATACCTAAGTCTCTTGACTTGCATGTAATATCACCCTTTCTTTGTTTCCCTATTATCTCATTATCTACTTCTTAGTCTCATTGTTGATTCTGCCTCTTCTGCCTGCCCTTGAAAAATGGAGTTCCTCAGGTACAATCTGGGTCTTCTTGTCTTTCTGAACGTTTTTCTTAGGGAACTTTGTTCAGTCTCATGCATTTCAATATCTTCTGTAGTAGAGGCAGTCCTTCTAGGCCTTCATTTTCCTTGACTTTTAGTTATGATATCATGAGACTCCCTTAAGATGACCACCAAGTGACTGGCCAAATTAAAATCTTTGTTTCTGAAATTGTGAGCAGTTTGCTTTTGGTTTTCTAAGTGTTAGTTTGGACTTTAGATGAGTGTGTATATTGGTGTGGGGGACAGAGAGGGAAGGTTTTGGACACACTTGTTGGCAGCTAGAAATTCTGAGGATTTTTTTTGGAGCACCTGGGAATTTGCTCACCTGCTAAGACCTCCTCACTGTGTAGAAGAGCTGTTTCTCATCTGACCAGAAGAGGCTCAGGGAGTCAGTGTCATAGGTGACTGAGAGGTTGCTGAGATGGTGGCCTGCTTTCCTCCCTTTTGTATAGGCTTTACTGTTTAGTGAGATTGTGGGCATTCCTTCTCTCCAGGAATCTCACTTTCTTCTCCTTTTGGGTTAAGGACAGGTGGGAGTCAATAGTAAGTAAATTTTTATATTCAGTCTGCAAGTGTTCTTTGTCATTTTGTGATACCAAAGGTGAACCTGAGATAATCTATCACCAAGTTTATGTGTGTGTGTGTGTGTATGCACGCTCAGTCATGTCTGACTCTGCAACCACATGGATTGTAGCCTGCCAGCTCCTCTGTCCATGGGATTTCCCAGGCATGAACACTGAGGTGGGTCGCCATGCCATCCTCCAGGGGATCTTTCCAACCCAGGGATTGAACCTGAACCCACAACTCCTGCGTCTCCTGCATTTGAGGTGGATTCTTTGCTACTGAGACAGATCTATTACCAAGTTTACACCCAAGTTTATAAGCCTGAGACAGATTTGTTGTTCATATGCTAAGTTGTGTCCCACTCTTTGCAACCCCATGGACTGCAGTTCTCCAGGCTTCCCTGTCCTTCACTGTCCTAGAGTTTGCTCAAACTCATGTCTATTGAGTCAGTGATGCTATCCAACCATCTCATCCAATGTCGCCCTCTTCTCCTCCTGCCCTAAATCTTTCCCAGCATAAGGGTCTTTTCCACTGAGTCAGCTCTTGGCATCAGGTGGTCAAAGTATTGGAGCTTCAGCTTCAGCATCAGTCTTTCCAGTGAATATTCAGGTTGATTTCCTTTAAGATTGACTGGCTGTCTCTTAAAACATTGCCTGTAAATTGATGATTCTCAAATGTATGTCTCCAGTTCCCACCTCTATCCTCAGCTCCAGGAGACTACCTGTAGGGCAGTGAAATGTCAGGATAACTGCTTACAATATGCATTTGGTTCAAATTAAAAGAGAAGACCATTTGTTTTCTAATCTAAGCTATAGATAGGGTGAGTAAAAAGCGAACAAAAAACATAAAGGAAAACAAATTCCAAAGGGGGAAATAATGCAATAAATTCTGATCTAAATATGAATCAAATTAAAACTTGGTATGCTTTGGAGCAACTGGTAGTAGCCAGAAAGGGTATTGTATTGTGGCATTAGGAGCATTGTTTTTCTGGTAGCAAAAGGGTCATGACCTTATAAGCATAGAGAACGAAATGTGTAGGGAAAGAGCCAATTAGCCAACATAGCATGGCCAGGTTCCCTTGCCCCACGTTTTGTAAATGATTATGCAATAGCTGAGATCACTTATAGTGCTGTGCATGCACGTCATGAGGTACTCGCTTGGCCACGGGCAGCTTTTTGTTCTGTAAGCATATGTAAGCTCCACCTGGAAAGCCCTTGTGGGTGTGTTATGTTAGGTTATGTTATGGCTGCTGCCTCAAGCTGTTGTGCCAGCCAGGAGAGACTAAACATGTCGGCAGTTCCTATGGCTCCCCGCATTTTCTTCCAGCTGCTTCTTAGCTCATGTCTTGTCTACCATGGATTCAGTGAACAGTGTGCACAGTGAGCTACAGTGAGACAGGTGTAATCTTAACGTACCTTTTGACCCTTTGTTGAGCAATATCCTTTATTGGTGTTTACCTTTAGAATCATCCTTTAGACCAGTGGTCTTCAGAGTTGAGTCCCTGGACCAGAAGCATCCCTGGGAACTTGTTAGAACTGCAAAGATTCAGGCGACATCTCAGATCTGTAGAATCAGAAACTCACCAGGTGAAGTCCAAGTCTTGTGTTTTAACAAGTTCTCCAGGTGATTCTGATTCACATTGCAGTTTAAGAACCACTGCTACAGACAATGCATGAAAGACACATAAAGTTATGGCTATATAATGAAATGTGAATTTTATTTTATTTAAAAAAATATTTATTTATTTGGCTGCACCAGGTCTTAGTTTCTTTTATGCAGGATCTAACTCTCTGACCAAGGATAGGACCCAGGGCCCTTGCATTGGAAGCATGGAGTTTAGCCACTTAGCCAAGGAAGTCCCTGGAATGTAAATTTTAAATCTTAACAATGTAGGACAAAAATAAAGCAGAGCTGAGGGAAGTTGGGAGGAGATATAGAAGAATGGGTACAGGTTCTGATAGTCTTGTTTTGTGAAGGAGTCATCAAAGTATTTTGTATTTGATAGAACAAAAAAGAAATGGGTAGTATATCTAAAAAGTAACGAACTAAAATTAGTGATATACACTGAGAGGAATAGAGAGGGTGTTTATGGCAAGTGTAAGTTAACTAAAGCATCAGTCCTATCAGATGTATCTCACAGATACCTGTAGGTGATAAATGAAGCTGCTGCTGCTAAGTCGCTTCAGTCATGTCTGACTCTTTGCGACCCCATAGACGGCAGCCCACTAGGCTCCTCTGCCCCTGGGATTCCCCAGACAAGAACACTGGAGTGGGTTGCCATTTCCTTCCCCAATACATGAAAGTGAAAAGTGAAAGCGAAGTCGCTCAGTCCTGTCTGACTCTTAGCGACCTCATGGACTGCAGCCCACCAGGCTCCTCCGTCCATGGGATTTTCCAGGCAAGAGTACTGGAGTGGGGTGCCATTGCCTTCTCCAAGGTGATAAATGAAGAAATATTGGTAAAAATGAATTATTTAGAAAATTGAGAGTAACTGCAGAAAAACCCATAAAATGAAATGGTTAAATAAGATTGCCTTTAGGAACAGGAGAATGGAGCCCTTGGCCCTCCTTGATTTTTTTTAACCGTATGCTATATATTACTTTGATTAAAAATTTAAAGACAGAAGAAAATGTGCTTCAATTGTGGAGGAGTATCCACTCATTAAATTGCAGAAAGGGCTGCCTGTCACTGTTCTGAGTTCTTTTTCATATGGTTGAAAGCCTCTGATTCTTGTAATTACACATGGCACTTCTGTTTGAGTGTTAGATGAGTGGGTTTGTAGAAGTGTGGTGTGTGTGTTTTTCTGAGGCTCCTGTGGCTTGTGCTGGGTAATTAATCTTTAGTTTATATTCTTCCCATTTTTTTTATTATGTGAAGAGCATCAAAATCATTGGAAAACTAAAATCAGGCATTTTAGTTCAGTGCTTATGTATTTTTATCATCCATAGCATAAGACTTCATAAGTAACAACTTAAGTTTTTATTTCCCAAGATAGGTCTGAATGTTCTCCACTTTCTATATTTGAATTGGGCTTCCTGCTAACTAGCTTGTAAAGGCTAATGAGATTAAGAGCCAAATTTGGTGCCTGTGCAGTTCTTAACCTAGTTGACTTTATGAGCTGTCTTCCTCCATTTTTATAGAACTTCTTTTATATCCAAATGTAATGATCTATTTATAGATAAGAGATAAAGTGTTTTAATCTTACTCAGGGGATCCCTGATGAGCCCCAGATGAAATCCAAATGAAACAATAAGCTGAGTACCAGTGCATAATTTCTATGCTAGCTGAAGCTTTAATCCTCTCATAAAATATTTATCTATGCTTTATATCACAGATATAAAGATCTTTTCCATCGGAAGGTATATTTTATTAGTTTGCTAATTATGGCTGAAATGAAAGACAAAGTGTGAATGCATTCTTAGTTTCAAATATGTTTTTAAATTGGTTAAACCACTTAAAAAGCTTTATTTTGGAATAATTTTAATATTATAGAAGAGTGAAGAAATAGTACAGAAGACTTACATGTCTGTTATCTAAATTTAGCAAATTTTAACTTTTTGCTACATTCAGTTCAGTTCAGTCGCTCAGTCGTGTCCGTCTCTTTGCGACCCCATGAATTGCAGCACACCAGGCCTCCCTGTCCATCACCAACTCCCAGAGTTCACTCAGACTCATGTCCATAGAGTCGGTGATGCCATCCAGCCATCTCATTCTCTGTTATCCCCTTCTCTTCCTGCCCCCAATCCCTCCCAGCATCAGAGTCTTTTCCAATGGGTCAGCTCTTCGCATGAGGTGGCCAAAGTATTGGAGTTTCAGCGTCAGTATCATTCCTTCCAAAGAACGCCCAGGACTGATCTCCTTTAGGATGGACTGGTTGGATCTCCTTGCAGTCCAAGGTACTCTCAAGAGTCTTCTCCAACACCACAGTTCAGAAGCATCAATTCTTCAGCACTCAGCTTTCTTCACAGTCCAACTCTCACATCCATACATGACCAATGGAAAAACCATAGCCTTGACTAGATGGACCTTTGTCAGCAAAGTAATGTCTCTGCTTTTGAATATGCTATCTAAATTGGTCATAACTTTCCAAGGAGTAAGCGTCTTTTAATTTCATGGCTGCAGTCACCATCTGCAGTGATTTTGGAGCCCCCCAAAATAAAGTCTGACACTGTTTCCACTGTTTCTCCATCTATTTCCCATGAAGTGATGGGACTAGATTAGGTTTATCATATTTGTTTTTTTCTCTGTCTCTACTCACACTCACACACACACACTGGCACACACTATTTTTTGAGAGTATGCTGCATACATAATGTCCCTTTTACTTAATACTTTATTGTGTCTTTCTTAAGAACAGCAATATTCTATTATATCACCACTGTGCACTCAATAAAATCAAGAAAACTTAACATTCACACAATACTTGTATCTTTAGTCAATATTGCCAATTTTGTCAGTTGTTCTAGTAATGTCCTTTGTGTGTTTTTCCCCCTTCCCATTCAAGATCCAGGCTAGAATTGCATGTGGTTGTTATTGCTTGGTAGTTTTCTTTAACCTGGAATATTCCTCAGCCTTTCTTAGTCTTATGACAGTAATATTTTTATGATGTTAATATTTTGGAACAATGCAGGGTAGTTGTTTTATAGTATGTTCCTAAAACAAGGCTTGTCTGGTGTTTCCTCATGGTGAGATTTGAAGTGACTTAGCAGCAGCAGCAGCAGCCAGAGGGCAACAGAAACGATGTTGTGTTCTCAGGGTCTCATGTCAGGAGGCACACAATGTCCATGTGCTCCTCACTGATAAAATTTTCATTACCTGGTCAAGGTACTGCCTGGGTTAAGTAGTTACGATTTTCCCCCTTGTAACTTGTAAGCCAGTTGGTGGGGAAGATACTTTGAGACCATGGAAACATCTAATCCTCATCTTTTTTTTTTCTCCATATGTTTAGCATCTCTTTCTGATTGGTTCTTGCCGGAACCAAAATTTACTGTGATGGTTGTAAAATAACAATTTTTAAAATCTTTACTCCCTCCATATTTTTAAGTGTTTATTCTCTTCAAAGGAAGAGCTCCCGCTTCTTAATTGCTTATTATCTGTTGATATCAGTATGATAGGTTCAAAAAAATAAAAAGCTGATTTTATTCAGTGAGTTATAATCCATTATTGTTCTTTTTGCTTAGATGTTGAAGTTATCACAGATTTGACTAAAAGAGCCCCATAAATCTGGCTTCTGTATTTTTGATCTTCCTCCATGTGTTTTTTGAACACATTTTTTTTTTCCTCTGGCACAACAGACTGTTTTAGGTTTGTCTCATATATTTTACCTCCTGGGATCAGCCATTTTTATGAATTCCTTTAGCTTCGTTTTTTAGAAAAATTATTTTATTTTTAAACATGTTATTGAAGTATAGTTTGGTTTACAATGTTAATTTCTTCTGTACAGCAAAAAAAATATGTGGTTCAGTTACACATATATGTATTCTTTTTCACATTCTTTCTTTTATGGTTTATCACAGGATATTGAATATAGTTCCCTATGCTATACAGTAGGGCCTTGCTTTTTATCCATCCTATATTATAATAGCTTGCATCTGTCCTTTAGCTTCTTTTGATATCCTAACAACCACGTCTAGACTATGAGGTAGTGAAATTTACAATATTTAGGGCTTTTTCCACCAAGGGAAATTGTGGGAAGAGGAAAAAAAGACCCAGATTAAAGAAGTAGTTGGTAAGACTTCACCTGTTTGGGAGGTGTGTTTGATAATGGAGGTGGTGACAGTGGAGAGCAGATGGCCAGCAGCAGAGGCCACCCCAGTGGGAGGCCAAAGAGATTGGCCAAATGTGACAGTACTCCTGGTTCTTCAAGGCTTGTTTTATGCTTGTCATCCCGGGATTCCACAAATTCCCTTTTGCTCTAGTGATGGACTGTGGAGGTACTGAATGGGCTGGGTGGGTGCTGGGTTTAGGATGGAAAGGCTGCCACGTGTAGTGACTTAATGAACGAAGGCAGATGACTGTGGTTGTGGACCATGGCAGTGTGTGGTAGCACAGTCTCTCAACAAGCCATTTGGCAGGGGTAGGGGATGGAGAGAGGGATTAAGTACAAAGAAGCACCCCAAGAGAATTTGGGGAATGATAGAACTTTTCTTTCTATGCATCTTTTTAAAAATTACAGAATTGTATATCAAAAGAGTGATTTTAACAATGTATAAATTTTTTAAAAAGGCATGTTGGGTGTTTCTTGTCAAGGTAAAGAGAAGCCATCCTACATTGTATAAAAATTCTAGTTTGTCAAACATTGCACAATAAAGGAATGATATACATTGATTCCCAGTGTTTTAGTGACAGATGTCCTTCCAATATCTCTTCCAAACTCTAGAACTTCTTCCATTAATTTATATTTTAGTATCAGCACTGAATCCCTGTGCCAGAGCAAGAGTTATTAGCAGGGTATTTGACACAATTCCAAAAGTAGATCCTATCATATTTTGTTCATCTTCAGAGGGATGGCAATGTCGAGTTCCTACAGGTGCATTACTTACCAGGTTTGTGAATTAGTCCACTTTTACTGAAGCAAGTCACATTGTTGGAGAGAGGATCCAAATTATTTGGTAGAACACTGACTCCTGCTATCTCTGTTGGGTTTGATGAGACATATTTTGACAGGAATCCATCAGTTGGTATTTGGTCATTTCTGCTCCTCCAACTGTATTAATATTGTGAAAGTTTAAAATGTACAAGGTAATGATACCTGTGTATATTGCAAAATGTTTACCACAGTAAGGTTAGTCAACATATCATTCACCTCATGTAATTACCATTTTTTGGTTGTTATTGAGGGCAGTTTTCCATCTTCTCCTCATTACCATCTTGAAGGATAGTAGCATCTGGAAAGCATAAATAAGAGGTTTAGCTGAGAGCTTTTCATTTTATTTAATTTATCCCTGCATTTCGTGCTTCTCACTTTTGGGGAACTTGGTTCCTAAAGCAGGAAGATACATCAAATGCCAGTCTCAAATCCCTCAAATCAAGCTAATGAGAGAGTATATAACAAATCGGTCATTATAATAGCTTGCATCTGTCCTTTAGCTTCTTTTGATATCCTAACAACCACGTCTAGACTATGAGGTAGTGAAATTTACAATATTTAGGGCTTTTTCCACCAAGGGAAATTGTGGGAAGAGAAAAAAAAGACCCAGATTAAAGAAGTAGTTGGTAAGACTTCACCTGTTTGGGAGGTGTGTTTGATAATGGAGGTGGTGACAGTGGAGAGCAGATGGCCAGCAGCAGAGGCCACCCCAGTGGGAGGCCAAAGAGATTGGCCAAATGTGACAGTACTCCTGGTTCTTCAAGGCTTGTTTTATGCTTGTCATCCCGGGATTCCACAAATTCCCTTTTGCTCTAGTGATGGACTGTGGAGGTACTGAATGGGCTGGGTGGGTGCTGGGTTTAGGATGGAAAGGCTGCCACGTGTAGTGACTTAATGAACGAAGGCAGATGACTGTGGTTGTGGACCATGGCAGTGTGTGGTAGCACAGTCTCTCAACAAGCCATTTGGCAGGGGTAGGGGATGGAGAGAGGGATTAAGTACAAAGAAGCACCCCAAGAGAATTTGGGGAATGATAGAACTTTTCTTTCTATGCATCTTTTTAAAAATTACAGAATTGTATATCAAAAGAGTGATTTTAACAATGTATAAATTTTTTAAAAAGGCATGTTGGGTGTTTCTTGTCAAGGTAAAGAGAAGCCATCCTACATTGTATAAAAATTCTAGTTTGTCAAACATTGCACAATAAAGGAATGATATACATTGATTCCCAGTGTTTTAGTGACAGATGTCCTTCCAATATCTCTTCCAAACTCTAGAACTTCTTCCATTAATTTATATTTTAGTATCAGCACTGAATCCCTGTGCCAGAGCAAGAGTTATTAGCAGGGTATTTGACACAATTCCAAAAGTAGATCCTATCATATTTTGTTCATCTTCAGAGGGATGGCAATGTCGAGTTCCTACAGGTGCATTACTTACCAGGTTTGTGAATTAGTCCACTTTTACTGAAGCAAGTCACATTGTTGGAGAGAGGATCCAAATTATTTGGTAGAACACTGACTCCTGCTATCTCTGTTGGGTTTGATGAGACATATTTTGACAGGAATCCATCAGTTGGTATTTGGTCATTTCTGCTCCTCCAACTGTATTAATATTGTGAAAGTTTAAAATGTACAAGGTAATGATACCTGTGTATATTGCAAAATGTTTACCACAGTAAGGTTAGTCAACATATCATTCACCTCATGTAATTACCATTTTTTGGTTGTTATTGAGGGCAGTTTTCCATCTTCTCCTCATTACCATCTTGAAGGATAGTAGCATCTGGAAAGCATAAATAAGAGGTTTAGCTGAGAGCTTTTCATTTTATTTAATTTATCCCTGCATTTCGTGCTTCTCACTTTTGGGGAACTTGGTTCCTAAAGCAGGAAGATACATCAAATGCCAGTCTCAAATCCCTCAAATCAAGCTAATGAGAGAGTATATAACAAATCGGTCATCATTCTTTCTTTGCTTTAACATCCCGGACCGAATAAGACCTTACTTACAATAAGTAAACATTCTCAATCTCTGGGGGGGAAAAAGACCCCACAGGACAATATGTTAGCACTAAGTCCAGGTTAACCGTAACCAGTGGGCTGGAAAAACTGAAAATCTGGTGGACTGCTTCTTCAACTACCACCCAGAAGCCACACAAACTTTAGTTTAACCAGAAACCATCCAGGAGAGGAGGAGCTGTTCCCCCCGCCACGTGGAACAGCCCATTTTCTAGCCTTATGGGGATTTATACTATTGAATATCATTTTTCTCTTGTGTTGTTAATCTTTCTCTCTTTACTGACTCCTTTCAAGCACTTAAACGTGTTACCTTGCCTTCCATCCCATATAAAGTGGCACCCCTCTACCTTAGCCTCTTGTCTCTCAAGGCTACTTCCTGTATTATCTTCTCTTTTTCACAAGCACAGTTCTCAAAAGCTGTGTTTACGATGGAAGACTCCACTTCAGTTTCATGTGTAGGTCCTCCCTGCCCCTAGTATCTAAAGTTAAGATTTTAGATCTTTTCAGCACCTGTTCCCAGGCCATCTTTTCAGGACACATTCTTCCTTATCCTCTGGTGATCTCGGGTATCGTTGCCATTAATTATAGACTAGCAGTTCCCCAAATTATAGTTTTAGTGTAAAGAGGCCTCTCTTTTGAGAGATCTGTATATTCAGCTGTCTGCTTGATATTTCTTCCTAGATATCTCAGAGGTGAACATGTTTAAAATACTGTGTTCTCAGTCTTCTTAAATCATCTTTCCTCCACTTGATTTCAATTATTGTTACCACCATTTTTGCCCTTGTGATGCCTTGGGAGGGATCTCTGACATTCTCTCTCTTTCTACCACATCAGTCTGATAACCAGTGAGTCCTACTGGTTTTAGCAATGAAGTATTTCTTTTTTTAATTTTTAAATTTTTTGGTAATGTTTCTTATATAGATGTTTATCTCAGTGTCTCTACTGGCTTCAGCCTAGTTGAAACCATCATGCCATAGCCTCTCATATAAACTACTGTTAGATTGCTAATTTGTCGCCTTGTATCCATTTTTATTCCCCTTCTAGCAATTGTTCTTTTTTGTTTATTGGAGTATAACTGCTTTACAATGTTGTGTTGGTTTCTGATGTACAAAGAAGTGAATGAGCTGTATGTATACATGTCTCCGCTCCCTCTTGAGCCTTCTTCCCCCGTGTCCATCCCACTGTCTCGGTCATCACAGAGCATGGAGCTGAGCTCCCTGTGCTGTACAGCAGCTTCCAACTAGCTAGCTGCTTTACATATCCAGTCCAGTTCAGCTCAGTCGCCCAGTCGTGTCCGACTCTTTGCGACCCCATG
>SJYT01066905.1:513929-526063 GCA_006410635.1 Cephalophus harveyi | reverse complement strand
ACTCCTTTTCCTATTTGGAACCAGTCTGTTGTTCCATGTCCAGTCCTAACTGTTGCTTCCTGACCTGCATACAGATTTCTCAAGAGGCAGGTTAGGTGGTCTGGTATTCCCATCTCTTTCAGAATTTTCCACAGTTTATTGTGATCCACACAGTCAAAGGCTTTGGCATAGTCGATAAAGCAGAAGTAGATGTTTTTCTGGAACTCTCTTGCTTTTTCCATGATCCAGCGGATGTTGGCAATTTGATCTCTGGTTCCTCTGCCTTTTCTAAAGCCAGCTTGAACATCAGGGAGTTCACGGTTCACGTATTGCTGAAGCCTGGCTTGGAGGATTTTGAGCATTACTTTACTAGCATGTGAGATGAGTGCAATTGTGCGGTAATTGGAGCATTCTTTTGCATTGCCTTTCTTTGGAATTGGAATGAAAACGGACCTTTTCCAGTCCTGTGGCCACTGCTGAGTTTTCCAAATTTGCTGGCAGATTGAGTGCAGCACTTTCACAGCATCATCTTTCAGGATTTGAAACAGCTCAACTGGAATTCCATCACCTCCACTAGCTTTGTTCATAGTGATGCTTTCTAAGGCCCCCTTGACTTCACATTCCATGATGTCTGGCTCTAGATTAGTGATCACATCATCATGATTATCTGGGTCGTGAAGATCTTTTTTGTACAGTTCTTCCGTGTATTCTTGCCACCTCTTCTTAATATCTTCTTCTGCTTCTGTTAGGTCCAGACCATTTCTGTCCTTTATTGAGCCCATCTTTGCATGAAATGTTCCCTTGGTATCTCTAATTTTCTTGAAGAGATCTCTAGTCTTTCCCATTCTGTTGTTTTCCTCTATTTCACATTTGGTAGTGTATATATGTCACTGTTAACTGTCAATTTGACCCACCCTCTCCTTCCCCACTCCATTCCTGCTCTACCAATAGGTAGCTATTGTTCTTAATTTAGGGCTTAAAATCCTTTCATGCCTGCATTCCTCCCAACACCACCGCCCCCCCATCTTGAGCCGTTTCTTACCCTTTTCCTTTTCTTTTTTCTTGTTCTAATCAAGTCCAACTATCTTTATGGTCTGTATTACTAACTTTTGCTTGAATTCTCCTTCTTTCCATACCTACTACCAATGTCAGAGTTTAGACCTCTGTTATTTCACTTGACTGTCATCCCTGACACAGCCTCTTAAAGGTGGTTTTTACTACCTCCTGACTTTTTATTCACCAGTCCACCCCCTGTTAGCCACCAGAGTAAGTTATCGGAAATTTCTTTGGATCCTGATTTCCTATAACATCAAGTCCCACTCGGTGGACATTAATTGGAGCAAACTCCAGGAGGTAGTGAAAGACAGGGAAGCCTGGCACGCTGAAGTCCATGGGGTTACAGAGTCAGATATGAGTTAGCAACTGAACAACAAGTCTAAAGTCCTCAGTGTGTTTCTTTAGTCCTGCAGTCCTGACCGTCCTCTCAACTCTGGGCTCATCTCCTGATTGTCTCTGCCCTGAACTTGTTTCAGCCAGACTGGATTACCTGAAGCCAATTCTCCTGTCCCCCACCATACCCAGCAAGCTGATTCATCTCTCCAGGGCTGTACTCAAAATTCCAGGCTTCCCCCCACATCTATACACAACACACACACACACACACACACACACACACACACGCATGCACACTTGTCTACCCCCACCTCCCTGTTCCCTGCCCCCCTACCCCCGCCCCATCCAACTTGGCTACCTTGTACCCTCTGTTTTAAGATTTACCTCCTTCATGGAATGAAACCCTTCCTTGCTCTGCCTACCATCTCACGCTGCATTAGGTACCCCACTCTGTTACACTTTCCAAATTAAATTACAGTTAGGCTTATGTGTTTGTTTCTTTTCTAAACAGCAAGTACCTTTATCTTTATGTCTTTAGAATTAGACAGATATACAATTAATTTAGAATAAATGATAATGAACGCATGAACATGAGTGTTCTGAGAGCTAAGAAGTATGTGCCACAGCAAAAATCAAATAATAGTATTTTTACTGTGTCAGAAAAAAATATGTGTGGATATTTTCTCAATTGTAATTTTTTTACATACATTTTTCTTAACTTTCAATTACATACTACTTCTTAGCAAAATTAATGAATAAATATGCTTCCCAGAAGACACTAATGGTGAAGAATCCACCTGCCAGTGCAGGAGATGCAAGTTTGATCCCCAGGTTGGGAAGGTCCCCTGGGGTAGGGAATGGCAACCCGCCCCAGTATTCTTGCCTGGAAAATTCCATGGACAGAGGAGCCCGGCCAGCTAATGTCCACGGGGCTGAAAAGAGTTGGGCATGACTGAGCAACGGAGCACACAATGACATATGTTCGAAAAAGCATGGAAATAGACTGCTGTGCTTTGTATGACAGGCTTTTGTTTTTCTATAGAAACATGCTTGTGACATGATCACTTTCTGCCATTAAAATTGTCCTAAGTTTTTATGATGAATGTTAAAAAAATTTTGTTGAAGTATAATTGATTTATAATGTTGTATTAATTTCTGCTGTACAGCAAAGTGATTCACTTACCAGTTCAGTTCAGTTGCTCAGTCATGTCTGACTCTTTGCGACCCCATGGACTGCTGCACGCCAGGCTTCCCTGTCCATCACCAACTCCCAGAGCTTGCTCAAACTCAGGTCCGTCGAGTCGGTGATGCCATCCAACCGTCTCATCCTCTGTCATCCCCTTCTCCTCCTGCCTTCAATCTTTCCCAGCAGCAGGGTCTTTTCCAATGAGTCCATTCTTTGCGTCCGGTGGCCTGAGTAATGGAGTTTTAGCTTCAGCATCAGTCCTTCCAATGAATATTCAGGACTGATTTCCTTTAGAATTGACTGGTCTGATCTTCTTGCAGTCCAAGGGACTCTCAAGAGTCTTCTCCAACACCACAGTTCAAAAGCATCAATTCTTCGGTGCTCAGCTTTCTTTATAGTCCAACTCTCACATCCATGCATGCTACTGGAAAAACCATAGATTTGACTAGATGGACCTTTGTTGGCAAAGTAATGTCTCTGCTTTTTAATATGCTGTCTAGGTTGGTCATAGCTTTTCTTCCAAGGAGCAAGTGTCTTTTAATTTCATGACTGCAGTCACCATCTGCAATGATTTTGGAGCCCCCCAAAATAAAGTCTGTCACTGTTTCTATTGTTTCCCCATCTACTTGCCATGGGGAAATAGTGATAGGATCAGGTACCATGATCATTGTTTTTTGAATGTTGAGTTTTAAGCCAACTTTTTCACTCTTCTCTTTCGCTTTCATCAAGAGCTCTTCAGTTCCTCTTCACTTCCTGCCATAAGGGGGTGTCATCTGCATATCTGACGTTATTGTTATTTCTCCCAGCAATCTTGATTCCAGCTTGTGCTTCATCCAGCCAGTACATCATCTCATGATGTACTCTGCATAGAAGTTAAATAGGCAGGGTGACAATATGCAGCCTTGATGTACTCCTTTTCCAATTTGGAACCAGTCTGTTGTTCCATGTACAGTTTTAACTGTTGCTTCTTGACCTGCATACAGATTTCTCAGGAGGCAGGTCAGGTGGTCTGATATTCCCATGTCTTGAAGAAGTTTCCACAGTTTGTTGTGATCCACACAGTCAAAGGCTTTGGTGTATACATATATATATGCCACTTATACACTTAGGCATATGTATATATTTTCATATTCTTTTCCATTATGGTTTATCATAGGACATTGATTATGGTTCACTATGCTATAGAGTTGAACCTGGTTGTCTGTCTGTCCTATACATAATAGTTTGCCTCTGATAATCCCAAACTCCCAGTCCTTTCCTCCCCTTTGGCAACCGCAAGTCTGTTCTCTGTATCTGTGTGTCTGTTTCTGTTTTGTAGATATGTTTATTTGTGTCATGTTTTAGATTCCATATTTAGGTGATATCATGTGGAATTTTTCTTTATGACATTTCGTTTAGTATGATTAATCTGTGGGTCCATCCATGTTGCTGCAAATGGCATTATCTCATTCTTTTTAAGGGCTGAGTAATATTGTGCTACACACACACACGCACACACACACACACCCCATCTTTATCTGTTCAGCTATAAATGGACGTTTAGGTTGTCTCTGTCCTGGCTATTGTGAATAGTGGTGCTGTGAGCACAGGGGTGCGTATATCTTTTCGCAGTATAGTCTTGTCTATGTATATGCCCAGGAGTAGAATTGCTGGATCATGTGGCAATTCTACTTTTAGTTTTTTTGAGGAGCATCCTTCTTGTTTTTCATGATAACTGACCAATTTACATTTCCACCAACATGCAAGAGGGTTCCCTTTCTCCATACCCTCTCCAGCATTTGTTATTTGTAGACTTTTTAATGATGACCATTCTGACTGGTGTGAGGTGGTAGCTCATGGTAGTTTTGGTTTGCATTTCTCTAGTAATTATGGATGATAAGCTTCTTTTCATGTGTCTATTGGCCATTTGTGTGTTTTCTTTGAAGGGTTGTCTATTTAAGTCTCCAGCCTGTTTTTGATTGGGTTCTTTGTTTTTTGGTTGTTGAATTGTATGAGCTGTTTGTGTATTTTGGAAATTAAGCCCTTGTGGGTCACATCATTTGCAAGTATTTTCTGTTATTCCATAGGTTGATGCCGGGGGCCAGCGTGAGGAATCCCACCCGTGACAAGGTCATGCCTAAGGAAGCCTGACAAAACGCAAGGACGTGATCAGGCTTCAGGGGTTCCCCCTGGAATTTCCTGAGCATCCACCCCCCAAGACCAGAGTCTGCCTGTTTTACTGTATTATGCTTTCTACCTACTCTTCTGACATTAACAGGGGGCTGTCCCCCCACCACCTTTTTCTGGAAAAAAAATTAATTTAGAGCTTTTAGATAATAAATCTCCTGGGCATAATGCAAGTGTTTCAATCCAAAAACCCCTCTGATGGCTTTCTAGCCTGCCTGCAGGACTTGTTTGAGGCCTCCTGACCGCTAAGGTAAGGTAAGGTAAGGTAAAGTCGCTCAGTCGTGTCCGACTCTTTGCGACCCCATGGGCTGTAGCCTACCAGGCTCCTCTGTCCATGGGATTTTCCAGGCAATAGTACTGGAGTGGATTGCCATTTCCTTCTGCAGGAGATCTTCCAGACCCAGGGATTGAACCCAGGTCTCCCGCATTGTAGACAGACACTTAACCGTCTGAGCCACCAGGGAAGTCCTAGAAATGTAGGGGCTTCCGAGGAGTCAAAATCATTAGAATAGGACTGATTAAAGGTTTCATTTGTTGAGCCAATACTTGCTGCCAAATTTTCATATCTTTTATTTGGTATAGTTGGTATATAGAAAAAACAAGTAGCAACCTTAGATCTTTGAGTTAAGTACCTTCTTTGTTATAACCCACTGCGCCTTTGTTCTATGAAGATGTAACTTTAGTGCTTTAAGGAGATGCAGATTAAAGAAAAACACTTCAGGGGAAACAAGATTAACATTCATTAAGAAAGAGAGCCAAAAAGTGTTAGCAAGCCTCTTGGCCAGAAGATAATGTAAATCACCTGAGACCTTTTATATACAAAAAGATATACAGAAAGGGTCAGGATTGCTGCCCCCGCGTGACTCTGTATCTTCCATTATGTAAAATTTAGGGTATATAAACACCTTTTGAACAATAAAGTTAGAGGGGGTTTTTGCACAAGCCTGGCCTCCCCTGTGTCGATTCATTCTCCCTCTCCCTGCCTCTCCTTTTTACTCTAATTTCAGGCTGAATTCCCATCTGGTGCGGGACGGCTCACCAAGTCTACTTACTTGCCCTGGCTTTTAAGACCCGCACGAAAGGGAGCCTAAGGCAGGACACCCTTCAATATTCAAGTGGGCGCCGGTGGCCCAACGTAGATGGTGCAAGCTCCTTGTCTGGAACTTGATTGGCCTTCCCTGTAAGCCAAGTTATTCAGCCTCTTTTCTCCACTTATTTTTCTTACTACACTATTTCTTCCTAATCTAATCTTATATTAATAAATAAATAAGTTCTCCTTGCCAACGCCGTCTCTCCTTCAAATCACCCTGGTTCCACCGGGGCTGGACCCCGGCAGGTTATCTTTTTGTTTTGTTCGTAGTTTCCTTTGCTGTGCAAAAGCTGATAAGTTTGAATAGGTCCCATTTGTTTATTTTAATTTTCTTGTAAATTTGGCTGCACTGGGTCTTTGTTGTGGCATGCAGGCTTCTCTCTAGTTGTGACTCATGAGCATCTCTTGTTGTGGATCATGGGCCCTAGAGTATGCAGACTCAGTAGTTGTGGTGCGTGGGCTTAGTTGCTCCAGGGCACGTGGAATCTTAGTTCCCTAACCAGGGATTGAACTCCTGTCCCCTGCATTGCAATGCAGATTCTTAACTACTGGACCACCAGGGAAGTCCCCGCTGTGTTTATTTTTGCTTTTATTTCTATTGTCTTGGGAGACTGACTATGATGAGTTTTAAAGTATCAATATTTCATGGCATTCCACATTATTTATATTGTTCTGCATAATTCCTAGAGCAGCATGTGCTGGGTGTTCAGGAAAGATTCTTGCTGACTAATCAAGGGTATCATAACTCCTGCTAGTTGATAACGATTGGAAGTCTTTAGAGAGTAAATGTGTTTGAGATCATTTTTCTTGAAATGCAGTCAGATTTTTTAGGTTTAAGATAATGTGGAAAATACACAAAATGCCAGGGTATACCCAAGTGTCATTTGATGTAGTCTTCTTACATTCTCTTCAGTTACTGTTTTTCAGAAATTATGTTAGACCATTTAGAGTCATTGTAGGCATAATATTTGAACTCTGGTATGTTCTGCCTCATGGTCGTCTTTTTCTAGGCTAACTTTTCATCTCTTGTAGCGCAGTAGTTACCCTGGTGATGATTGGGTTTCTCCCAGTCAGCATTCATTGTAAGTAAGGCAGAAAGTTACTAAATTTATACTCAGCTAATTAAGAGTTTATAATAATTCCGACATGCTGATTTGAACTTTTCTTTGTACTGTTTAAGTAAAAGAGAAAAGGATTTGCTTAGCTAATTAAAACTAAACAAGGAGGACTGTTTAATGTAGTTGAGGCGAACCAGTAACTGTTGTCAAGCATGTAAAATAAACACAAACTAAGGATACACCAATTAAAATTATTTTTTATTAATTTAAGCACTAATGGATTCTCTGAGGCACAACTTTTGTCTGATATTTGTTGAGGTTATTAAGAAATACTGATCCACTGGTATTTTTCAAACTCTTTGTTCATGATTTAGTTAGAAATACATATTATATAGCTATCCATTGTGAACACTTGTGTAGCTGAAAGAAAAGTTATGGAAAGCAATGTTTAACCTTACCACTTATTTCTACTTTTATTTTCACATATTTCAAAATTTTAAAAAGTACTTCTAGGAACCCACTAATTGATCAAGAGTCACATTTGACGTAAGTACTTCGCTAGATTATGAATTTGAGTACAGGGTCCATGGCTTCCTTGTCATTCTCTTGCCAGGTGCTAGCAGTGGCTGGCATGAAGTAGGTGCTCATTAGATGCTAACTGAATACATTGGAGGTTGGAAAGATGAGTAAGAAATGAAACAGGATTTATAAAAGGGGTAGATGTTTCTGGCAATGAAGTTTTTGGATGTAATCAAGGTAGCAGAGGCAAAGCACTTGTGGTGTTAATATTTACTTAAGATTTCTTGTTTTTAGGTAACAGAAACCTGTTTGAGCTAGCTTAAGCAAAGACGGATACACTAAAAGGATTCAGGGTATCTTATAGAACTGAAAGGCAGAGGTACATCTCACAACCTGGGAAGGGATTGAAACTAGGGCTGGAAAGGCTTCATGATCCCAGGCCTGTTCTGCATTGTTTCATCTGTGTTTCTTTCTGCTTCACTGCTTTAGTTTTTTTGTTTTACTGCAGAATGGTTTGCTGTGGTGCTTGGTCCACATGACAATTTATGTCCAAAGCTCCTTTTTTATATTTCGGTCCAGCCTTTTTTTAAAAAATTGAGTATGACTTGTATATGTTAGAATAAATTAGTCTTTTGATATGTGCTGTGTGATAGATGTTAGTAATCTCAAGTCACTGCTTTTAGATTACATCTGCTCTGACATCCTGCTCTAAAATTAGTGTTTCTAATGTCTTCGTTTTGCCTTCTGGGTCATATGAAGACACACTGTATACATGTATGCATATATAATTACTGCTTGCAAAAGTGTTAATTAATTCAGCATATTTTTGCAACATCCATTCCTATTACTAGGTTAGGCTATAGGATGGTTACAGAGATTAATATAATGTATTTAGAATCATTTTGCCCCTTGAAGGTTATGGCCCTGTTACAGTGAAGTGATCCATTAATGAGCTTTGTTCATGATGTTAGCTCAAAAATTAATCTTCAATTTTCCCGTACCTGCGTTTCATCTCTACTTGCCCCATTTGTCTTTCACCTCTATCCTTTCATCTGGGATGAAGATCTTAATTCACCTCTCTTCACTTTCACTATTTGTATTCTACACATGGGCTCAGGCTAGTGTCAGTCCTTGAAGCCTTATCCAGGACCCCCCACAGTTATGAGCTGACCTCAAGGAGGGGCTCTTTACTAGGCATAGCCTGGCATGCTGGCCTCCTCTTGGACCCAAGAAAGAAAAACAAGAGAGCTGGACCAGAAATTACAGTTCTTATCTTCAAGAAATGTATAGACAGATGAAGAAGATAAAATCACAAGTGTTATTGTTAATACATCATTATAACTGTCATAACTCAAGTTTGAACACGGTACCAAAGGAATGTTTATACCAATGCCTGTCACATAGTAGGGCCTTTAGAAGAACTTTGAGAATCAGTACATAATGAGTGCATTCATCTGTTGTAGCTTCACTGTAGAGGTAACAGCTGAGCTGATTTTTTTTTTGCAGGATCTGTGAAAGTTGGAAGATGGGTGGGTAGTGGGTTAACATTTTTACTGTAAGAACAGCTTGTGTACAGGAGCAAAGTTGTGAGCTGGTCAAGTGTGAATGTAGCATTGGTACATGGTGCATTGGTACGAGGTAGGAGAATAGCGGAAGAGATTGGTTAGAGCCAGCTTGAGGAAGGCCTTATAGGTTATGGTAGAGAATCTGGACTTTGATCTCAGAGCTACATGAGAATTTCCAGTGCAGGAGTAATGGGAAGAGATTTTCTTTTTTTAAAGGTTACTCTGTGGTGAGTCTAAGCTTGGGGTGGCAAGGAATGGGGAGTACAGTATGAGCATGAATTGTGATGTTGTTTTAAAAGTCCAGGCAAAGACACTGAAGACTCCATCCACCTAAGGGCTATAGCAATGAGGGTGAAAAGCACTTATGTTTGATATACTCTGGGGGGACAGACTTTGCAGGATGATTAGCTCCAGCACAGGATCAGACTTAATCAATCTAGTCTACTCAGTGTATGGGCTGGAGGCTCAGGTGCACCATCCCCTCCCTTCTGTGTCCTCATCCGTGACTATTGCCCTGTGTTTTCCTGGTTAATCATCCCTTAGCTATTTCTGTTGTTTTCCAGCCTTGCAGCTACTTCTTAGAACTGGTTGTAAAAGTTTGGTTAGTCTTTTTGGCTATCACTCACCCTCTCATGCCACCCATTTGTGGATGCTTGGGATACAAAAATGAAAAAAGAAAATCCAGTCTTACGGGGATGATGGACATATGCACAGTTCCAGTCAATGGTGATGGATGCTCTCACGGGGGCATGGACAGAATTCTGTGGAAGATTGGAGGAAGGACCACCTAATGCTCCTGGGGTCAGTTAAGGAGGAAGAGAAGAAAATGTTCTGGTTTAGTGCTGGTGGAAGCACATGTCAGATAGGAGAGAAGTTTGGGGGGGGGGGTGGTCTGTGATACTCAGGTGAGGCTCATCAGGAAGGTTGATGTGATGGATCTAGAAGAGCAGGAGGTCTGGACCTTGACTGCCTGCTAGGGAAACTAAACAACAACAAAACTATGACCTGGTGCTTCTTATAGAGATTCTGATTTAATTAATGTGGGATGGGGACCCAGCTTGTTATGGTTTAAAAGCTACTGAGGTCATGCTAATGTGCAGCCAAGATTGTCAGTCACTTTAATCCTGGAAATTGTGGAGTACAGGTGACAGCTGATGCCTTGATCAGTTTGGGAACAGAGAGAATTAGAAGAAAATACAATTAGACAAAAACCCTGATTAAGAAACACCAAGGGCTTCCTATGTGATCATCATGAAACTATGAGCCCCTGTAGGGCCACCCAAGACGGATGGGTCATGGTGGAGAGTTCTTACAAAACATGGTCCACTGGAGAAGGGAATGGCAAACCATTTGAGTATTCTTGCCTTGAGAACCCCCTGAACAGTATGAAAAGGGGAAAAGATAGGACACTAAAAGATGAACTCCCCAGCTCAGTAGGTGCCCAATATGGTACGGGAGATCAGTGGAGGACTAACTCCAGAAAGAATGAAGAGACAGAGACAAAGCAAAAACAACACCCAGTTATGGATGTGACTGGGGATGGAAGTAAAGTCCAATGCTGTAAAGAGCAGTATTGCATAGGAACCTGGAATGTTAGGTCCATGAATCAAGGCAAATTGGAAGTGGTCAAACAGGAGATTGCACGAGTGAGCATCAACATTTTGGGAATCAGTGAACTACTGGAATGGGTAAATTTAACTCAGATGATCATTATATCTACTGTGGGCAAAAATCCTTTAGAAGAAATGGAGTAGCCATCACAGTCAACAAAACAGTCCGAAATGCAGTACTTGGATGCAGTCTCAAAAACAGCAGAATGATCTCTGTTGGTTTCCAAGGCAAACCATTCAATATCACAGTAATCTAAGTCTATGCCTTGACCAATAATGCTGAAGAAGCTGAAGTCTAATGGTTCTATGAAGACCTAAAAGACCTTCTAGAACTAACTCCCAGAAAGGAAGTCCTTTTCATTATAGAGGACTGGAATGCACAAATAGGAAGTCAAGAAATACCTGGAGTAACAGGCAAATTTGGCCTTGGAATACAGAATGAACAGGGCAAAGGCTAATAGAGTTTTGCCAAGAGAATGCACTGGTCATAGTAAACACCCTCTTCCAACGACACAAGAGAAGACTCTGCACATGGACATCACCAGATGGTCAATTCTGAAATCAGATTGATTAGATTCTTTGCAACCAAAGATGGAGAAGCTCTGTACAGTCAGCAAAAACAAGACCGGGGCTGACTGTGGCTCAGATCATAAACTCCTTATTGCCAAATTCAGACTTAAATTGAAGAAAGTAGGGAAAGCCACGAGACCATTCAGGTATGACCTAAATCAAATCCCTTACCACTATACAGTGGAAGTGACAAATAGATTCAAGGGACTAGATCTGATAGACAGAGTGCCTGAAGAACTATGGACGGAAGTTCGCGACATTGTTCAGGACAAGGATCAAGACCATCTCCAAGAAAAAGAAATGCAAAAAGGCTAAATCGTTGTCTGAGGAGGCCTTACAAACAGCTATGAAAAGAAGAGAAGAAAAAGGCAAAGGAGAAAAGGAAAGATATACTCATTTGAATGCAGACTTCCAAAGAATAGCAAGGAGAGATAAGAAAGCCTTCCTCAGGGATCAGTGCAAAGAAATAGAGGAAAACAATAGGATGGGAAACATAGGGAGATCTCTTCAAGAAAATTAGAGATACCAAAGGAACTTTTCATGCAAAGATGGGCACAGTACAGGACAGAAATGTATGGACCTAACAGAAGCAGAAGATATTAAGAAGAGGTGGCAAGAATACACAGAAGAACTGTACAAAAAAGATCTTCACAGCCCAGATATTCATGATGGTGTGATCACTCACCTAGAGCTAGACATCCTGGAATGTGAAGTCAAGTGGGCCTTAGGAAGCATCACTACAAACAAAGCTAGTGGAGGTGATGGAATTCCAGTTGAGCTATTTCAGATCTAAAGGATGATGCTGTGAAAGTGCTGCACCCAATATGCCAGCACATTTGGAAAACTCAGCAGTGGCCACAGGACTGGAAAAGGTCAGTTTTCATTCCAATCCCAAAGAAAGTTAATGGGAAAGAATGCTCAAACTACTGCATAATTGCACTCATCTTACATGCTAGTAAAGTAATGCCCAAAATTCTCCAAGCCAGGCTTCAGTGGTAC
>SJYT01066905.1:375795-512887 GCA_006410635.1 Cephalophus harveyi | reverse complement strand
ACGCTTGCTCCTTGGAAGAAAAGTTATGACCAACTTAGCTTATTATAAAAAAAAAAAAAAAAAAGCAGAGACATTATATTGCCAACAAAGTTCTGTCTAGTCAAAGCTATGGTTTTTCCAGTAGTCATGTATGGATGTGAGAGTTGGACTATAAAGAAAGCTGAGTGCTGAAGAATTGATGCTTTTGAACTGTTGTGTTGGAGAAGACTCTTGAGAGTCCCTTGGATAGCAAGGAGATTCAACCAATCCATCCTAAAGGAAATCAGTCCTGAATATTCATTGGAAGGACTGATGCTGATGCTGAAACTCCAATACTTGGCCACCTGATGCGAAGAACTGACTCATTTGAGAAGACTCTGATGCTGGGAAAGATTGAGGGCAGGAGGAGAAGAGGATGACAGAGGATGAAATGGTTGGATGGCATCACCGACCCAATGGACATGAGTTTGAGTAGACTCCAGGAGTTGGTGATGGACAGGGAGGCCTGGCGTGCTGCAATCCATGGGATCAATGAGACAGACACGACTGAGTGACTGAACTGAATTGATGGGCTTCCCAGGTGGCTCTAGTGATAAAGAGCCTGCCTGCCAATGCGGGAGACTTAAGAGATGCTGCTTTAGTCCCTGGGTGGAAAAGATCCTCTAGAGTAGGAAAGGGCAGTTTGCTCCAGTACTTTTGCCTGGATAATCCCGTGGACAGGAGAGCCTGGCGTGCTACAGTCCATAGGGCTGCGAAGAGGGGGACATGACTAAAGCAACTTAGGATAGCTGCATCTTAGAGGTAGGTGGCAAGGATGTGCCAGCCAAGGAGAATCCGTAAACATAATTCCTAAATCTTAGTTGTACCCTGTTTTAATTAAGTTATTAATGTGAGTTTTGCATAATTCTTCCCTCTTATGGCCCACGGTGAATAGTCTATCTCCTGATACCTTAAATGCTGGATTCGTGTTTATATATTGTTGACTGACAGACTGATACAAATGATAAACATTAATCCTTTGGTCACTGATGTAGAAAATCATGACCTTTAATTCTTATCAGTAGCAAATAACTATACCTGCTTCCAAGTTTATTTAAAAGAAGCCTGCATGAAAGTAACAATTTCCAAGAATCCATTTTATTTTCTGAATTCTAAGTCACCTGTCATTTTTGCCATAAATTCTTTGAGGCATGAAATAGCCTGTCAGTTGTCTATTGCTCTCAAAGTTAATGAATGGTTATCAATTTATCATGGGTAATAACCTAACTGCAAATTGTAAAGAAGGCATTCTATCACCTCCTAGCATTTTTGCCTCAAGGCTGTATCTGCCTTTTGCAGAGGATGTAGAGGCTCAGTGTTCCCAAAGCTTTCAATAGTACACATTTCTTACTTGAAAACCTCTTTGCACTAGGTAATGGGGCCATGAAATATTAGCTGTTTATATCTTGTTTGTTTGGAATAGATTTTGTGTAAATAAAATTTCTTGATGTAGGATGTCATAGTTTTACATTGAACCAGTACAGCATTATAGTTTTAGAGATATGTAGTTTTATTTCTAATTCACATTCCAGTCATTCATTACAAGTACAGTGTAGTGATGTTCCAGCATTGTAGCCTCTTGGTTAGGCAGTTAATGATTGGAAAAACAGGATTGTTTCAAGGAACCTTACTTTTTAAAGGCATGCCATTTTCTTTTACCACCGACAAAGACAAAGAACTCTGTAACATGAGTGCTTTTAGATCAAGGACTTGGACTTGACTGTATACTTATTTAAAAGCACAATAAACCGAGTCCACATCTTACTCAGCTTCACATTTCAGGCACCGAGCAGAGTATGAAAACTCAGTACATATTTGTTGAATTAAAGTGAGCCATCACCTGTGCTTCCTCAAGGCTGGGTTATCTTAGGGATGGGAGGACGTTGATTTAATCTCATCACCAGTTGTTATCCTAGCAGTATAAACAGAGGTGACTACGTAGCTACATGTGCTTATTTTCGGTTACAAACTCAAGAATTTCAGAATGAGCTGCCCTCAGAACTTGCTTCCAGTCCTGTAACAGGTTTTATATAAGATTTCTTTGAATATTTTCATCTATTTAATTTTGGTTCATTCAGTTGGCACCTAGCATAGTGGCTTGCGAATATAATCGTGATTAAGTTAATTAGTTAATATGCCTTGTTAGTTGGGAGAATAGACATTACTGAGATTTCTTTAAGGTGTTAGTATGTTTTCAAGAATCTCTGATCAGTTATTACCATTGTGGTAGATTATTTACCTGTGTCTGTTTAAAAAGCTTCAAATCCTTTCAGCTTCTGAAAGTTAGAGGAAGTAAACTGTTCTGATTGACTGCTTCTTGTGTGCTTACTCCTAAGACATCTATGAGAAAGCAGAGAGAGAATTAGGTTGCCTTATCCATCTCTTGTATTGTTTTGTTCTCTTCCTGTGTTTATTCTGTCTCCCCAACTGTGAAATAGGTATTTGTCTTGATGGAACCGTATCTTACATTTTATTATAACTGCTGCAGAGCTGTGCACATAGTAGGAACCCCCTAAATTATTGATTGGTTGCTTAGCTGATTGATGAGTTAAGGGGGTATCCTTGACAATGAAAGCATCTTCACCATCTCAGTGCATGACAGTTTCTTCATGATTGTGTATCTGTCTTAGAATCCCAGGTTCGCTCGTCAGCTGATTTCATATTGAAGTGACCCTTGTTTTTCGGGGAGTGTATTTCTATATACTCGTTCAGGATTTCTCTTTTTGCCCTGTGAACAGTGTACTCACATAGGCTCTAATGCGAGTCAGCTGGTCTGAAGCAACTGCCTTCATCTTTGCATTAACGGCCCTCACCAAGGTCTTTCATGGAAGAGGAGCCAATGGGAAGATCTATGGTTACGGTTCCATCAGCTTCCCTCCCCCTCTCCTTGTTTTGAGATTTGGTGCTTAGTTGGGTGACAAAAGTGTGGACTGTTGTGCACACGCAGTTGAGGTTTGCTGATAATGTGCTGAAAAATCACTTTGGATCCCATCCCTGGGCTTCCCTGCTGTTGGTGTGTGCTTGGTTGCTCAGCTGTGTCTGACTCTTCGTGGCCCCATGAACTGTAACCCACTAGGCTCTTCTGTCCATTGAATTCTCCAGGCAAGAATACTGGAGTGGGTTGCCGTTTCCTCCTCTAGGGGATCTTCCCAACCCAGGGATTGAACCTGATTCTCCTGCATTGGCTGGTGGATTCTTTACCACTGGCGCCACCTGGGAAGCTACTCCACCACCACCACCACCGTAACATTTTGCATTTTTCAATTACTTTAAGGAAAAAGTCACCTATTGCTGTTTTGCTAAGGGTTAAAAATCAGGAGTGGTTTTATAATTTTTTCATAAACATGTTTGACATATATTGACATGGTCATTAACTTTTGTTTTTTGACCTATTTGTGTGGTTATTATTTATATGAGTAAACTTAATATTTAATAATCCTTCTATTCCTAGATTGAACATTTTGTGCTCATAGCATATCTTTCATTTAACGTATCCCTGAGTTCTTTTGGGCATCACTTTTAGAGTTTTTGCAGTAGTTTTTATTATGTTATTTGTCAGATTTTGGTGTCAGTGTGATGCTGTAAATATTTGACAGTTTTCCTTCTTTCTCTGGACTTCACTGGTGGCTCAGACGGTAAAGCGTCTGTCTACAGTGTGAGAGACCTGGGTGCGATCCCTGGGTTGAGAAGATTCCCTGGAGAAGGAAATGGCAACCCACTCCAGTACTCTTGCCTTGAAAATCCCATGGATGGAGAAGCTATGTGCAAGCTACTATGTAGCTTCTTTCTCTATACCCTAGAAAAATTTAACTTGTATTATTTCTTCATTTAAAATTAAAAAAAGGTTATATTAGGAAGGGAACTGAGAGATTTCATCTAATTGTCTTAATTTTACAGATGAAGACCCCGTGACTTGTTTATAGCTGCTCCATGGCCGCTGCTTGGGGTGTGGAATTAGGGCTGCGCCACAGAGGTGAGGACTGTTCCTTGCAGCTCTGTTGGTAAAGCATCTGCCTGCAATGCAGGAGACTCAGGTTTGATTCCTGGGTGGGACAGATCCCCTGGAGAAGGAAATGGCAACGCACTCCAGTATTCTTGCCTGGAGAATCCTATGGACAGAGAAGCCCGGCAGGCTACAGTCCATGGGGTCGCAAGAGTTGGACGTGATTTAGCGACCAAACTATCACCAGAGAGGTGAGGAAATAACATTTACTGAGCATTTACTTAGGTGTTTAAAACCAATAGCATAGTTTTGATGTACTCATTAGATGTGAGTTTGCTTATTTGAACATCAGGGTAAAAATCATATTGTTTTTTAGAAGCAGACTGTTTTACAAGAGCAGTTTTAGATTCATAGCAAAGTTGAGTGGAACGTACTGCTGCTGCTGCTGAATCACTTCAGTCGTGTCCGACTCCGTGTGACCCCATAGACAGCAGCCCAACAGGCTCCCCCGTCCCTGGGATTCTCCAGGCAAGAACACTGGAGTGGGTTGCCATTTCCCTCTCCGTGGAACGTACAGAGCCCCCATATACCTCCTACCCCCACACATGCACGGGCTCCCCCACTGTCAACATCCCCCACCAGAGAGGTACACTTGTTATCACTGATGAACTCACATTGACACATTATTATCATCTGGAGTCCATAGTTTACATTAAGGTTGAACATTCCATGGGTTTTGACAAATGTATAACTACATGTATCCACTAATAAAATACCACACAGAGTAGTTCCACTGCCCTAAAAATCCTGTGCTCTGCCTGTCAATCTCTCCCTCCTCCCAACCCCTTGTGGCCACTGATTTTTTTTTTTTTTTTTGCTATCTCTATAGCTTTGCCCTTTTCAGAATGTAATATAGTTGGAATCATATATGTAGCCTTTTCTGACTAGCTTCTTTTACTTAGTATAACATATTTAAGGTTCCTTTATGTCTTTTCAGTGGCTTGATAGTTGCGTCTGTGTGTGTGTGTGTGTGTGTGTGTGTATGTGTGTGTGTGTGCACGCATGCATGTTGAGTAGTATTCCGTGGCCTGGATAAAATTCTGTTGGCTTTGGATGGCTGAATGCCTTTACTGAAGATCATGTCTCAGTCTTCTTTTAATCCTTAGAATCTAGTCAGTCAGCTTACAGATGTTTACTGAAAGCTGCTGCTGCTGCTGCTAAGTCGCTTCAGTCGTGTCTGACTCTGTGCGACCCCGCTATATTAGGGTTCCCCTGCTGGCTCAGCGGTACGGAATCCGGCTGCAGTGTAGGACCTGCAGGAGACCTGGGTTCTATCCTTGGGTCAGAAAGATCCCCTGGAGGAGAGCATGGTAACCCACTCCAGTATTCTTGCCTGGGGAATCCCATGGACAGAGGAGCCTGGTGGGCTACAGTCCATAGGGTTGCAAAGTGTTGGATACCTGTCTCTTATACACATCTAGATGTGTATAAGAGACAGCTTTACCACTCCGCAACCTGGGAAGCCCTATTTACCTTTACAGTTACACTTTCAGTTCCATCACTCAGTCATGTCCAATTCTTTGCGACCCCATGGACTGCAGCATGCCAGGCTTCCCTGTCCTTCACCAACTTCCAGAGCTTGCTCAAACTCAGGTCCAGTGAATCGGTGATACCATCCAACCATCTCATCCTCTGCTGTCCCCTTCTCCTTCTGCCTTCTATTTTCCCCAGCACTGGGGTCTTTTCCAAAGAGTGGGGTCTTTGCATCAGGTAACCNTGCCTGGTTAATGTGATTGAAATGTGTTTGCTCATGGTCCCCCAACTCAGTTGGAAATTTTCTTCTTTAAGGAGTTTGCAGTCATGGTAATGTTCATTCATTTCCACTAGGTGGCGGTAGTGTCATGTAGCCAGAGCAGTTTGCCCCATAATTGTCACTTAATTGTTTGCTTATAAATACACTTCTCTTTATAATAAGTAAAATTTAAATATGTTTATATAAATTATAATATAATTACTAATTAAAATGAGGACTTTTAATGCACATTTCAGGATGAATTCCAGTAAGTAAAATTCCTCGTTTTCTTAAGTTTGTCGTCCTTTGTTTAATAATGAAACATTTGTTGGGATTCGGCTACGTGCTAGGCATTGTACTATTGTTGGGGATTTAGAATTGAATACGATTTCCTTTTTGTCTTTGACATGTCACAGTTTGATGAAAGAGATAGGAAATGTGTATGTGTTAAGTGTACCGTTAGATGAGTGTTGACAAATGTATATGCATGTGAAAGAAAGTTAGTCGCTGAGTTGTGCCCGACTCTTTGTGAGCCCCGTGGTCTGTACCTGCCAGGCTTCTCTGTTCGCGGTATTCTCCAGGCAAGGATACTGGAGTGGGTGGCCATGCCCTTCTCCAGGGGATCTTCCCGACCCAGGGATTGAACCCCGGTCTCCTGCATTGCAGGCAGATTCTTTACCATTTGAGCCCCCAGGGAAGCCCGAAAGACGTATATACCTGTGTTTAAACCCAAATCCCTACCAAGTTATAGATCATTACTGTCTTGGAGTGGCTATTTTTAAGGGCCATGTGTAGGCTGAGTTAACAGAAGAAGCCAGCTGAAAGAGAAGTGAGGTGATCAAGCATTTCCTGAGAGAGTAGTAACCTGGTTTCTTGAATTACTGCTTATTAATTTCAACTCAGTCCTTTTCAATCCTAGATGTACTTTAGATCTGTGTGTGGGGTTCTGCACGAGCTGGTTTTGGTGGTCTTCTGCCACTTGCAGTCAGAGCATCACATCCATGCTGTCCTTAGCTTTCTAAGATGAGGGACTTGGCACCATATTGCTAATAACATAACTTAGAAACAAAAAAATAACTACCAACCGTAACAGCAGGTTATTGAATCACAGAGTTAGGTGTTTCAGTGCTGAAAACTGTAGCCTAATCAAAGCAGCTAACTTTTTCATTGAGGACTTATTCTGTGCCAGGCACTGTTCCTCTTTGTGTTCATCATCTCTTTTTAGGGCAGTTAGCAGTAGGTGGTTCCTGTTCCCTCGGTCGGGAACATTGGCAAGGAAACTGATGTTCAAAGAAATTATAGAACTTCCATAAGATCATAGCTAGAGGAGTCAGATCTTGAAACACAGGTCTCTCTGGTTCCAAAGCAGCCGCCCCCGTCATGCCCCCCTCGCCACCCCCCCCAATATGTCATACTGTCTTAGAAGAAGGGATTTTTAAGATACGTAGCAGAAACACCACAAAAATAAAATGAGGACCTCAACTCCTTTTATCCTAGTTGTGGAAGTAAATGAAGACCAAGCAAATGAGACCAACCAATGGCTATTCATTTAGTGCTTGCTGTAACAAGGGAATCAACCATGCTTGTATCTGTCAGAGATTCAAAGGCAAATAGGGGAGTGGGAAACCTTGATAGCGGAAAGGAAGGTTCAGGTGTGCGCTGATGGGAGACTTTGTGTGGGGAAGCTGTAGGCAGGCTAATTAGAAGCAGGTCATCCTATGCAGTTGGCCTTCCCAGGTGGCTCAGTGGTAAAGAATCTGCCTGCCAATACAGCTGGATCCCTGGGTTGGGAAGATCCCTTGGAGAAGGAAATGGCAACCCACTCCAGTAGTCTTGCCTAGGAAATCACCTGGGTAGAGGAGCCTGGTGGGCTCTAGTCCGTGGGTCGCAAAGAGTCGGACATGACCAAAAAGTAGCACATGCTACATTCACTGGACAGTGTAGCGATAGATGAAGCAGGGGAACCCAGGCCAGTTTGATTATAAAACTCATATTCAAGTAAGCTTTGTATTTTGTTCATTTTACCTCAATAAAAACCAACCAACCAAACAACAACAGCAAACTAAAACTGTATTAGTTTCCTAGGGCTGCCTTAACAAATTAATACAAATTCAATAACTTAAAGGAAAGATGTCTTTCCTCATAGTTGTGGAGGCTAGCAGTCTGGAATCAAGGTTTGGCAGGGCTTTCTCGAAACATTGTATTGAGAAACCCTTTCTTGACTCTTCCTAGCTTCTGGTGCTCCCAGAAATTCATGGCATTTTTGGCTCCACAATCCTCCTGTCTGCCTGTGTTGTTGGCTTTCTTCCCGTGTGTCTGTGTCTTCTCTGTATGTTCTTATAAGGACACCAATCACTGGATTTAGGGCCCACCTAATCCAGTATGACTGCATCCTAACTAATGACATCTGCAAAGACCCTGCTTCCAAATAAGGTCACGTTCTGAGGTTCTGGGTGGCCATGAGTTTCAGGGCCACATATTCACTCCAGTGTAACACCTTTGTGAAAAGCCACTTGACCGTCTGTTTTGGGGCTGTGCTGTTCCTTTTGTATATATATTTGTCTTTATGTCAACAGTGTACTGTCTTGATTACTCTAACTTTGTAGTAAGTGTTGGCATCAGATAGTGTGAGTTCTCCAACTTCATTCTTTATAAAAATTGTTTAGGTCCTTTGCTTTTCCGTATACATCTTAGAATCCGTTTGTCAGTTTCTCTAAAGGAGCGTGCGGAAGGTGTTCCTTGGCTTGTGGTTGCATGACTTCAGTCTCTGTCTCCATCTTCATGTGGCCTTCTCTTCTCTCTGTCTTCTTTTCTTCTGCCTCTTGTAAGGACAGTTGTCACTAGATTTAGGGCCGACCCAGGTAATTCCAGTCGGAGCTCGTCTCCTGATCCTTAACCTCTTTACATCTGCAAATATCCTTCTTCCAAATAAGATGAGTTTCACAAGTTCCTGGGGTTAGGACATGTTCATATTTTTTTAAACCCACTCTAAGGACCATGCTCAGTCTCCAGCTTAAAAAATGGTATCATTATGATAAAATGCAAAACAAGGGACTTCTCTGGCGGTCCAGTGGTTAAGACTCTGTGCTTTTGCTGCAGCGGGGGAGCCTGGTTGGGCAACTAAGATCCCACATGCCGTGTGGCCCAAGGAGGGGAAAAATACAAATCAAAATCAAATACAAAAATACAAAATCAAATACAAAGCAAAAACAAATCATAGTTATACACTGAGTATATGATGAATGTCAGGATTCATTCTTTTCTGATCTTACATCCTGCAACTACCCCCAGCTTACTGGACTCCAGCCACACTGCCTTCGTGCTGATCTTCAAACATTCCAAGCAGGCCCCTTGCTCTGTTCCCAGGGCTGGGGTTTCTCAACCTCCAGATGCTACAGGGTACTCAGTCAAATTCATCTGAGTCTCTGCCTCATGTTATTTCTTTGTAGGGGTTTCTCTCTATTCTAAATGCCAACTCTCTATCATTTTTCATCCCATACATTGCTTTATTTTTCTCCTAAGCACTTACCCCCATCTGATATATTACATAGTTATTTTTCTTTCTGGTTTTGTCTTCGTAAATAATAACGTAAGTCCCATGCTAGTAGGGACTCTGTTGTTCTTTAATGTATCCCCAACACTTAAAAAGGCATCTGGCACATGGTTAATACTTAAGAGAAGTTTTTGAAATAATTTGTGTGAATGAGTAGGTGATTTTCTTCAGTAGAGAAATAACCTTAAAAAAAAAGGTTACTTTAATCATACTGTATTAAGACTCAGATTTAAAAAATACAGCAGCTTAAAGAATTTGCTAATTGTCAAATTTGGGGCAATTTGAGTATTAAGAAAGAATAAGAAGTCTGATTGTAGCATTTAGAATAGTTAACAATCTATTTGTCCGTAGCCCCTGGAGGAGAAAATGGCAACCCACTCCAGTGTTCTTGCCTGAGAAATACCGGGAACAGAGGAGCCTGGCAGGCTAGTTCAGTTCAGTCACTTAGTTGTGTCCAACTCTTTGCGACCCCATGGACTGCAGCACACCAGGCTTTCCTGTCCATCACCAACTCCTGAAGCTTGCTCAAACTCATGTTCAGCATGTCAGTGATGCCATCTAACCATCTCATCCTCTGTCACTCCCTTCTCCTCCTGCCTTCAATCTCTCCCATCATCAGGGTCTTTCACAGAATCAGCTCTTTGAATCAGATGGCCAAAGTATTGGAGCTTCAGCTTCATCATTGTTCCTTCCAATGAATATTCAGAGTTGATTTCCTTTAGGATTGACTGGTTGGATCTCCTTGCAGTCCAAGGGACTCTCAAGAGTCTTCTCCAACACCACAGTTCAAGAGCATCAATTCTTCGGTGCTCAGCTTTCTTTATGGTCCAACTCTCCCATCCATTGCATCCATCCGTAGCATTGACCAAATGGACCTTTGTCGGCAAAGTAATAGCTCTGCTTTTTAATGTGCTATCTAGGTTGATTATAGCTTTTCTTCCAAGGAGCAAGCATCTTTAAATTTCATGGCTGTAGTCACCATTAGCAGTGATCTTGGAGCTCAAGAAAATAAAGTCTGTCAGTCACTGTTTCCATGGTTTCCCCATCTATTTGTCTTGAAGTGATGGGACCAGATGCCATGATCTTAGTTTTTTGAATGTTGAGTTTTAAGCCAGCTTTTTGACTCTCCTCTTTCACTTTCATCAGGAGGCTCTTTAGTTCCTGTTTGCTTTCTGCCATAAGGGTGGTGTCATCTGCATATCTGGTTGTTACTATTTCTCTCTGCAATTTTGATTCCAGCTTGAGCTTCATCCAGCCTGACATTTCGCATGGTGTACTCTGCATACAAGTTAAATAAGCAGGGTGACAATATACAGCTTTGACAGTCTCCTTTCCCGATTTGGGACCAGTCTGTTGTTCCATGTACAGTTCTAACTGTTGCTTCTTGACCTGCATACAGATTTCTCAGGAAGCAGGTAAAGTGATCTGGTATTCCCATCTCTTAAAGAATTGTCCACAGTTCGTTGTGATCCACACAGTCAAAGCTTTAGTGCAGTCAGTGAAACAGATGTTTTTCTGGAACTCTCTTGCTTTTTCTATGATCCAGCAGATGTTGGCAATTTTATCTCTGGTTCTTCTGCCTTTTCTAAATCCATTTTGAACATCTGGAAGTTCTCAGTTCATGTACTGTTGAAGCCTTTGTTGGAGAATTTTGACCATTACTTTGATAGCATGTGAATGAGTGCAATTGTGAGATAGTTTGAACATTCTTTGGTATTGCCTTTCTTTGGGATTGGAATGAAAATTGACCTTTTCCAGTCTCGTGGCCACTGCTGAGTTTTCCAAATTTATTGGCATACTTAGTGCAGCACTTTAACAGCATTATCATTTAGGCCTATATTCCATGGGGTCACAAAGAGTCAGACATGACTAGGCATGCACACATTATTATTATTATAGTCCATAGTGGTATTCAAAAAGGGTAGTAGGGTAAGGAGGAGAACAGAGGAAATCAAAAAGCAAAGCTCTACCATAAAACAGAAATCCCCCATATAAGTATAGATGGATGATAGAACATCACCATTGTGAAATATTCTCTCAAAAATGTTTAACTTGACTCTAATCAAGCCTGTACCAAAGTCAGTATTTTAGGAAACACAGCAGATAGAAAAACAGGTAAATGCCTGAAGAGGAAAACAGTCAAGTTCAAAATACATGACATGAAATAAGAGTTTTCTGGAACTTTTCAAAATGTCATTGTCATGAAAGAGCACACTCTGTGTGTGTGTGGGGTGTGTGTGTGTGTGTGTGACTGGGTGGTGGATTGGTGTGTCTGAGAAAGAGAAACAGAGAGAAACTATTCTTTAGCCTAAATAAAGCTAAAGAGACATAATTGCCAGTTGTGATCTATGAATTTATACTGGACCCAAGTTGAAGGGGGAAGTTAAAACAAATGTTCTTTCACCCACTGGTGAAATCTGAACACAGACTGAATAATAGATAATACTATATAATTGTTTATTTTCTTGGATGGAGTAATAATTTGTGATCATACAAAAGATGTTAATCTTATGAATCACAGGCTGGAGATTTTAGAGTGAGTTATGATTTCTGCAGCTTTCAAATGGATGAGCCAAAGAACATCCACATTGATGTACGTATGGAGAGGTAAGCAGACGTGGCAAATTGTTAACAAACGTTGGATCTAGGGGAAGGATATAGTAGTGACCATTGTATTTCCCCCCCACCGCTCAACTTTTCTTTTTGAAAAAAGTGGGAGGAAAACAGTTTTCTGACAAAGCTGAGAGTGAAAGAGTAGAGTTTGATAATCCAAGTGATGATTACATGGCAATTAATTCCCCAGGGAAGATGAGGCTGCCTTGAACTGGGAAAGGATGTTGACTGAATTGACTAAGCATGAAGCTGACCTGTCGCCTGTGATTTACGATGTGTGTGTGTCCTTCTCGCTCTCCTTATGTGGGTATTTCTGTAGTCTATAAGGCTGCAAAAGAAATATTGGAAAGACAGTCATCCTTGTATTGAGAGAATCAATCTTAAAAGACAGGAACAACAACTTCAGATAGGTGGCCTTTGAGTAAGTCTCTCTCTCATATTTGTGAGAGCAAGCTCTGGTGATTAGATATATTTTCAAATATCAAAAAAATATTTTTTTTTTTTCCTGTTTTTATCTTGTCATAAGCCTGAAATTTCCCTCTGGCTTTTATAGTCAATAATCATTTTTTCTGTCTTTTAGGAATTTGAATCATGCTACTGATTTTACAAGTATTCTTTTTTTTTCTTTCATGCTACATTTCGTTACTGAACGTTAGTAAAGTTTATGGAACCAAAACAATACAGTACACACTCTAATCCACTTATTTAATCACCCACCCAATTTCTCAGAGAAGACAAAACATCACAGATTTTCTTACAATTAAATCTAGTTTCCAAAGCAAATGTTATAATGATAATGCATTTAATACTTTAGTAAAAATTTCATTTATAGGATATGGTTTTGAAAGCTGTATATCTTTTTTTTAATTACCAGCTTATGGATCTCTATTTTAATTCTTTTTATTTTATTTATTTATAATTGAAGAGAATAAGTGCTTTACAGTATTATGTTGGTTGCTACCAATCATCACCATGAATCAGCCATAGCCTTACCCATGTCTCCTCCCACTTGAACATTCTCTAAGTTGTGAGAAAATTAACTAGGATGCCAATTCTAAATTGCTATTATGGGGTAATAGAAATTTCCTTTTAATAAAGCAGTGCCATCAGATTCTTCAGCTTACCGAGGTTCATAAAATTTATCTCCATATGGTACCAATCTCAATCATAGATAAGTATTAATGAATTTTTAGAAATGAAACTTTTCATGGGAAGAGATCAAAGAGGTAGCTTGAATGGATTTAGATAAACAGCACTGCTTGATACTACCTTTAATGTGAAAGTCATCATTTACTAAAGATTAGTACGTTGCAGAAGAAGGGGATGGCAGAGGGATGAGCTGGTTGGATGGCATCACCAATTCGATGGACATTAGTTTGAGCAAGCTCCGGGAGTTGGTGATGGACAGGGAAGCCTGGCGTACTGCAGTCCATGGAGTCGCAGAGTCGGACACAACTGAGCGACTGAACTGAACTGAATAGGCTGACCGGGCTTCACTGGTAGCTCAGCTGGTAAAGAATTCTGCCTGCAGTCCGGAAGACCCTGGTTCAATACCTGGGTTGGGAAGTTCCCCGTTAGAAGGGGTAGGCTACCCACTCCAGTATTCTTGGGCTTCCCTGTTGGTTCAGACGGTAAAGAATCCACCTGCAATGTGGGAGACCTGGGTTTGATCCCTGGGTTGGGAAAATCCCCTGGAGGAGGGCATGGCAACCCACTCGAATATCTTGCCTGGAGAATCCCCATGGACAGAGGAGCCTAGTGGGGTTGCAAGAGCCAGTCCATGGGGTTGCAAAGAATTGGACATGACTGAGCAACTCAGCACAGCATAGCACACAGTATATTGTCGCTCCCAGATCCCAGAACTTATTGGATAATATAGCCTTTTTATTTTTGACATTCTTTGAAGGATTATATTGTTTATATATAGTAAATTGTTGTACCTTTTCTTATTAAATAGCATTATTTCTAGAGTTGTCTTTAGGGTGAATGAGGTAACACATTGTCTCATGAGTGTAGCGCTGTGACCCCTTGATTCTCTGCTGACTTGCTGTTTGCTGCATGTACTGATGCACTCTGTTTCATAGTTTGTCCACTAATAACATAAGCCATGATTTTGGGCTCTGCTTCCATAAAAGCGTTGGGAGACAGTGCAGTATCTTCTTTGCTCTTTCAATATTTGGTCTCTGTTTTTAGAGGCAATTGATAGAATTACATCCTGGGTCTCTGATTTACCTTAGCAAGTGGGGAGGTAAAGATTAAAGAACAAACCAGTTCTAGAAAGGTTTTAAAAAATGAAATAGAATTAACTGTTTGTGGTTTTGAATGAGCTTGATCTGTGGGGCAATGCATTGATTATATGTTCATATGTTGTTTAATATTAACAGATGTCTAGTAATACCTTACTTTTTATGACTCATTGAAGTTAATTTCTTCATGTCTAGGACTTTTTTTTTTTTTTGGATGGCCACTCAAAGGCAAAGCTCCAGGCTCATTTCAGAAGTGAAAATGTTTGTGAAATTAAGCCCAGGTCATTCAGACAAATTAAGTTCTTAGCTGTTCTAAGCTTTCCCGGACAGATGGCTGGCTGGAAGTCCCCTCCATACTTGCACAAATTAAATTCCAAATCTCTTGGTTTGCAAAAGACTCTCTCTTCACACCTGTAGGGGTTTTCTAACTAAGTTCTCTTGAGTTCATTTCCTTTGTTAACTGTGTCATATACTATTAGACTCTGGGCACCTTAAACTCAATTTGAAATTCAGATAAAGATTTGAGAGTAGCTTAAAAAATAGCAGAATCTTATTAGTGCTGTTTACCCCTTAGGTCAATAGTAAGAAGGGATGATTCTTATGTTCTTAAACTGTGCTGTGATTAGGGTTAGATTCATGGAAGTCAATTTTAGAGACATAGGGTGGGCTTGTAATTGAAAATGTCTCCATTTTGTCTGAGTTGCCTTGATTTTGTTAACAGTCCCCTTACTCACAGCCTAAATTACTGTCTGTTACCATTGATTGAATGTTTACGACATGGCAGGTTTTGTACTAAGTGTCTCTTGCTATCTCATCTAACCTTCACAACAATTCAGTGAAGCACAGTTATTTGTAGCATAGTCATCATCATGACATGATGACCATCACTCCTGTTTTATAGTTGAGGAAACAGAGCCTTAAGGAGATAAAGGACTTGTCATATATGTCCTGCTTTGTTGAAATATATGTTCCTTTTTTATCCAGCTGTTAAGAGTTCTTATTGTGAGTGGATGTTGAATTTTGTCCAGTGCTTTTTGTTTCATGTATTGAGATGATCATATGGTTTTTTCCTTTCATTTTATGAATGTGATATACCACACTTATTAATATGCATATGTCAAAAGTCACACTCAATGAGGAAAGACTGAAAGCTTTTCCTATAAGATCAGCAAAAAGGCAGGGGTGCCCACTCTCACCATTCCTATTCAATATAGTACTGCAAGTCCTAGCCGGAGCCATAAGGCAAGAAAAGAGGTAAAAGCCGTCTGAATTGGAAAGGAAGAAGTAAAATTGTCTCTGTTTGATGATAGCGTGATCTTCTAAATAGAAAATTCTAAGGACTCCACTAAAAAACTGTTAGGACTATTAAATGCAGTAGACAAAATCTAATGTATAACATGGTGACTATAGTTAACAATGCTGTATTGTATATTTGAAAGTTGCTAAGAGAGTAGATTTTAAAAGTTCTCACCAAATTCACACAAAATCATAATTCTGTGAGTTGATGGATGTGTTTACTCACTATGGTGATCATTTCATAATATATACATATAGTCAGTCCTTATATTGTATACCTTACACTCAATGATATCTCAATAAAGGGCATCCAAAAAGAAAAAGAAATTTATTTAAAAGTCACAGTACTCTTAAGTGGTAGAGCTGGAATCCAAACCCTGAGCATGATGATTACAAAGTCCAAGCTCAGCCTTCCCTATGTTGAACCTACGTATCTTAGAGCTTTGACTGTGTTGCTGTGTATCTTGATTCTGCTTCTTTGCTTAGGGCTTTATGACTGGGGCTTCCCTGGTGGCTCAGAGGTTAAAGCGTCTGCCTGCAATGCAGGAAACCTGGGTTCGATCCCTGGGTCGGGAAGATCCCCTGGAGAAGGAAATGGAAACCCACTCTAGTATTCTTGCCTGGAGAATCTCATGGACGGAGGAGCCTGGTGGGCTACAGTCCACGTGGTCGCAAAGAGTCGGACACGACTGAGCGACTTCACTTTATGACTGATAGTTTTCAGTTTGTGTGCCTGACTTTCAATTTTCAGTTCCACTCTGCAGCTGTTCTTAGGTTAGTAGTCTTCAGAAGGGGGTATATATACACCTGGCATTTCACAGAAACTTTCTAGGGATTTTGCATGCAAAAGTAGTTTAAATGGTATTTGGTTGCTCAATGCACATATCTGCTTTCCTGAAATTGGTTGCCTGAGAGCACCTGTGGTTGGCTGGTTCTCCTTTCCCACCTTCCCCTTCACAAATTGCTTTCCTCCTCCTCGGCCCTGGAGTCCCGCAGGCTTTTCACCCAGCAAGAATCTTTCAGTAGTTGATTGCTTTCGGATGCAAAAACCTCTGGCTCTCCAAACAAAGGCACCATTTGGCAATTCTTAGCTCCTGAGTGAGAATCTATAGCAAAGCAAACAAAGCTCTGGTCAGAATCCTAGACGGGACAGGGCCTTATTTTATCTTGGTAACAAATACACCACGGGTGTCCATGACTTACTTCTTTTAGAGTTGAACTTGATTTCTGTGTGTATAGAGAGGGGGAGGGGTTACTGAGAAGGCAGATTAGCACATTTATTTGAAATGAAAAATGAAGTCAGGCTTTTCTGAAAGATAATAAGTTTGATTTGGTTTATTGATTTGACAGTGAGGACATGCTTAGCAACTAGATTGTTTGGTAAGCATATTTCACAAATAAATGGGCGAAATCTACAGTAACCAGGGTTGCAACAAAAATATATTTAAAATAGTGTTGGCATATATATATGTATATATATATGTATATGTATGTAATAATAATATAAATGTTATTCAACCATAAAAAAGAAAGGAATCTTGCCTTTTGCGACAACATGAAGATCCTGGAGGAAGTTATGCTAAGTGAAATAATCCAGACACAGAAAGACAATACTGTATGATATCATTTATGTGTGAAATCTCAAAAAGTTGAACTTACAGAACCAGTGAATAAAATGGTGGGTGCCAAGGGGTGGGGGAAATGATGAGACCTTGATCAAAGGGTACAAACTTCCAATTATAAGATAAGTTTTAGAGAGCTAATGCATAGCATGATGACTATAGTTGGTAGTACTGTATTATGTACTTAGGATTTGCTCGAAACTAGATCTTAAATCTTCTCATCACACAAAAAAGAAAATACCTATATGAGGTGATAGAAATGTTGATTAGTTTGATGTGGTAATCATCTCACAATATATATGTATATTAAATCATTGTGTACACCCTGAATATACAATTTTTCTTTGTCAATTTTATCTCAGTAGAACTAGAAAATGTAGAATATATACATATATAATGTTGGAAATTCTTCATTAAGTTTATGATTAAAATTTAAGAGGTCAACTTAAAAATGTCAGAGGAGTGCATTCTTTTAGGAGGTGCAAAAGCAAAGAACTTGAAGCACATGGTGTTGGATTGCTGTGCCTTTTTTACCTATATCAGCCTTGATCAAGACTGGTGAGAGCCCCTGTTTGTACAAGGAAGGATTTAGGACTGACTTCTCCTAACTGTTTTAAAATTAGATTATGTATCTGAAGCACTGTAATTAAATTAATCTCAGTTACCACATCTCTTTCCGTAGAGCCTGCCTTTTAGTGTTACGTGTGTATTGATTGTATAGGAGATGATTTCTGTTTGAGGAGTTATATTCTAGAGCTTCCTAATTCAGATTTCAGATTTTATTGATGTCTGGCTGTTTGTTAAATTCTGTTAGACACGTTGGTGGATATTAAACTTACAGTAGATAGAGAAATGTCCAGTTTGACGATCACACTCAAAGGTATTGAAGAGTTTAACAGTTAACTATAATCTTATTCCTTGATGAAACCAGAGCTGATTGGTAAGAGGAAGTTGAGCAAAACTTCTTATGCCAAAATATGTGTAGGTGAACCAAAATGTTAATGCAAGAAGTAAGAGAGTAAAAAACAAAAATGACTGTAAGGAGTACACAAACTCCAAAGTAGAACTACCACAGTTTTTTCATTTAAATAAGAACATTTTACAATGAGTTTCAAGCCTGAAGTCAGATTTGTGGAGCATTTTGTATGGGAAGTTGGTAGGCTAGAATCCTAGAGAGTAGAGAAGATAGCCTGAGGTTAGGTGGACAGAGCGGTTAGATGCCCAGAGGGAATACTAACCTTCTTTCTCAGGCGTCAGGTTCCTGCCTGAGTTAATCTATGACCATCCATCCATTCTCTTTTTGTACTGCTTCATCCCCTAGAAGCTTTGAGGGAGTAGAACCAGTGTTTGCTGTAATGATTTTGCTTTATCAATGAGTTATATAGCATATAGCTGTATCTATAAACCTCTGGCCTAGTTTCATACCTGCTTCACAAGTGTTTTGTTTTAAAACTTATTCTCCAACTGGTCTCCAATTCAGCATCCATACATTACGTTATCATAACATTGTCTTTCTTTTTCTCATTTTCTGTGTGGCTACTTTTACTCTTTTTACTTCTTACTAAACCTTTTCAGTTGTCTGAAATAATAAACCTAGGGGGTAGGATGGGGAGGGAGATGGGAAGGAGTTCCAAAGGGAGGGGATATATGTATACCTATGGCTGATTCATGTTGAGGTTTGACAGAAAACAGCAAAATTCAGTAAAGTAATTATTCTTCACTAAGAAACTTTTTTCCTTAAGGGCACATAATTTTTGTCCTCTATGCTCTAGCTCTGATGGATTGTTACATTACCGTTTCTTGCCTGATGAAAAGGTGCCTCATGGTAAGACTCAAATCACACCTCCACTGTGCTCACATAGTTTTTTTTTTTTACTGTTCTCCATAGTGGCTGTACTAGTTTGCATTCCCACCAACAGTGTAAGAGGGTTCCCTTTTCTCCACACCCTCTCCAGCATTTATTGCTTGTAGACTTTTGGATCGCAGCCATTCTGACTGGCGTAAAATGGTACCTCATTGTGGTGTTGATTTGCATTTCTCTGATAATGAGTGATGTTGAGCATCTTTTCATGTGTTTGTTAGCCATCTGTATGTCTTCTATATAATGCTTCTCATATGATATAGTGCATGATTTATAAATTGGATTTCTTGACTAATTTATGAGAAGCATCATGGTTTCTGTCATTCTTCATTGCTTTCCTTGGAGCCTATCATGTGGTAGGCTTTTTATGCTTGTCGGCTGAATGAATGGATATATGTGAACATCAGAGGCATTAAAGAGAAAGACATGGGGAAAGAAAAGCCTAATAATAGTATTATTCAACATTTATGGTGTGTTTCTTATGTGCCATGATAAGTGTTTTGTGTGTACTAACTCATGGAATCCTCATGACTTCATGAATTACTTCTCAAATTTTATTTCATAGATTAAAGACAAGTGAGAGTGGCTTAGAAACTTGGCCTTAGTTCATTCTTAATTGAAATGCAAAGGAAGCTTTAATAGTCTGTTTTGACCCACTCTAGGTGACATTATACCCTCAAAGTTAAGACTCTGGGTTCTAGAGCCAGGCTTCCTGGAATCAAATTCTGGCTCTGACTTTAATTAGCTATGCAGGTTATTGGGCAAGTGTGCCTTCATTTGTTCATTTGCCAAAAGAGGATGACAGTAGAATGTATATTATGTGATTATTGTGGATACTGAATAAGTTAACTGTGGTGCTGGAGAAGACTCTTGAGAGTCCCTTGGACTGCAAGGAGATCCAACCTGTCAGTCTTAAAGGAAATCAGTCCTGAATATTCATTGGAAGGACTGATGCTGAAGCTGAAACTCTAATACTTTCGCCACCTGATGTAAGAGACCCTTGGACTGCAAGGAGATCCAACCAGTCCATCCTAAAGGAGATCAGTTCTGGGTGTTCATTGGAAGGACTGATGTTCAAGCTGAAAGTCCAATACTTTGGCCACCTGATACAAAGTGCTGACTCATTTGAGAAGACCCTGATGCTGGGAAAGAGTGAGGGTGAGAGGAGAAGGGGACGACAGAGGATGAGATGGTTGGCTGGCATTACCGACTCAATGGACATGGGTTTGGATGGATTCTGGGAGTTGATGATGGACAGGGAGGCCTTGTGTGCTGCGGTTCATGGGGTCGCAAAGAGTCAGACATGACTGAGTGACTGAACTGAAAAAGTTAATGTGTGCAACACACTTAGGCAGTGCCTATTAAAAGGAAACAGCTACTAAATGTTAAGTATTTTTATTTCACAAATGACTCTATTGACACTTTTACTTAATACAATTAAATGTCTTGAATGTCAGATTTGTGGCTATCTTTTGTGAGCTTTTTCAGAGGAGAAGGCTCAACAATATAGAGAATAGGGAGTATATTCTCTGTATTTCTCAGGGTCAGTTGCTCAGTCATGCCCAACTCTCTGCAACCCATGGACTGCAGTCTATCAGGCTTCTCTGTCCACGGGATTTTCCAGGCAAGGATACTGGAGTGGTTTTCCATTTTCTTCTCTAGGGGATCTTCCTGACCCAGGGATCAAACCCAGGTCTATTGCACTGCAGGCAGATTCTTTACTGACTGAACTACCAGGGAAGCCCAGGAAATTCTATTTTCCGTAGGATTTAAGAATGACTTAGTCCCTAAGATTTCAGTCTTGTTAATTTAGGGAAATTAAGAAGCCATTCTCTGTCCTTGTTTCAGTGTCTCTGCTGAGCCACTGGCATGTTTTCCAGTTTCTTGAAGATTTCCAAGTTTCAGTGATGTCAGAAAAGGAGTGACCTGTGGTAGTTTCCTCACAGGGCTCTTGTGAGGGTGAAAGGAAGTGGCTTGGAGCGCTGTGACCACACACTCCGCAGGGTTGTTTCAAACCATGACTTTGCCCTGTAGGTGAAGTGACCTTGCAGCAAAGGTATTGTGGGACTTTAATAAGTAAATGTCCATGAACGAGATCTAAGAAAGAACCACCTTAGAATGACTTTTACCTGCAGTGATCCTCTTAGAGACTTTTCGGTGAGTCTTCTCGTGAAGTCTTTCAAAGTCTTGGGGGAAAAGTTTTCTCCTTCACAGGCCTGTAATATGTGAATGCTTATGGATGGCAGGCCAAGGGGAGAGGCACAAAATGGAGATTAAGGGTTACTTATAATTTGCTTCTGCATAATATGATCAGATTGGAGGGCCTTGTTTCTCCTATTAACAGCTGTGCATAATTCCCAACGGCCTGAAACCAAGCAGCAAGCATAGATAGCTTTACAACACGTGGCACCAAGGGCATTGTTCCATTCACGGAGGGATTTCTTCTTCTCTCAGGAAAATACAAAGCAAGGGGTAAACCAGGGCATTCAGAAAGACGGTCACAGATGAGAAGGCTCCAACCCTGTAATTATGAAAGGGATTTTGTGAGCTTTTTCTGTGAAAGCTCATGCTGCTGCTACAGGTTGTTTGAATTACCCCTCTCTGCACTTCTGTGTGGTAGTCAAATGTGAGGCTTTCTTTTTTAGTCACATCAATGTCAAGATTTTCAACTTTACCTTAAATATATTTGTATTCCTATTTTAATTTAGTTTTTGTACTTAAAAAATTTTTTTCATTGACATGCACTTGTTGATTTGAGGAGAGTTCCCACTGAAGTTCTGCCTGAAAGACTTCTGTACTTGACTTTGTAATTAAAAAAAAAACTACTATTGTAATTATTTGTCCTGCAACCCTAAATATCACTAAATATTTAACACTCAGTTGTTCATCAGTATAATGAGTATTATGATACCATCTCACAGGCTTTTTGTGAGGATAAAATAACTTATGGAGAGTGCTAACTGTAGTGCCTGGCAGATGATAAGGACTTAATATATGATAGGTATGTATCTTTGTTAGTCATTTTTTAAATTACATTTAATGACATGGGACACATAATCATATTGAATTGTAAAAGTAAATCACAAAACTGTATCCTGGGCCTTGAAAAATAAAATCTTATATATATTTTGTGTGTGTATTGATTTAACAGTAGTTATTTTTCTACGTAATTGCATTATTATATTATGTTTGTTTTTCTCATTATTTTACAGTTTAAAAAACTCCCCATAGCCATGACTGTTTGAGAGAAAATGTTTTTCTTTACTCTCTTCCTTTTTTTTTTTCCTTTTTCTTCTTTTTTTTTTTAAAACTAAGAGTGCTGTTGAAAACTGTCATGGCTGCCTACAGCAATAATGTTTAACTCTTTTTGGCCAGAGGATAAATTGAAAATACTTACCCCTCTTTGGGATAGGATGTTTACTTTGCAGGATATATTGATGACATTTGGCAGTATTGGTGAAAGAAAAATGCAGAATTAAAGGGTGGGTGGTCATTATATACCTTCCCAAAATCTATTTTGACATTTTTAAAACATTTCCAAAGTAGGTTTTTATCTGTGTGAGGTAATATTAGATGACCTGATCTGCCAATCAGATTTTTATTTCTCACATGTTACATTTGGGTTAAAAGCTTGAGTGATCCTATGGTAATAAAATTTCTATCAGAATTTCACATAAAACCCACAAAGTTTAGTATTGAGTGTCTTCGTGTGATGATATTAAGAATTTTAGAATATATAACATAGCCCTTTCATTTTAAACAATCGTTAGTGTAGCTTGAATAAAATACAAAGCTGGACTCAGAAGCAACCGTGGGAAATTATGCATTATTGCTTAGAATAACTTAAAAAGTGTGTGGAGAAATTAAATTTTAGATAGAAGTCAACCTTTTATTTTTACTCCCGTAATTCAATTCAAGAAATGGTGACTGTAGACGCTGAGACTAGAAGCATAGTGAATGCACTGGAAGTACTGAAGAACTTTGATTTCTTAGGTAGGTTACATATAGTCTCTGTGCATAATTAAAGTTCAGTTCAGTTCAGTTGCTCAGTCATGTCCAACTCTTTGCCACCCCATGGACTGCAGCATGCCAGGCTTCCCTGTCCATCACCAACTCCCAGAGCTTCCTCAAACTCATGTTCATCGAGTCAGTGATGCCAACCAACCATCTCATCCGCTGTCATCCCCTTTTCCTCCTGCCTTCAATCTTTCCTAGCATCAGGGTCTTTTCTAATGAGTCAGTTCTTCACATCAGATGGCCAAAGTATTGGAGCTTCAGCTTCAGCATCAGTCCTTCCAATGAATATTCAGGACAGATTTCCTTTAGGATTGACTGGTAGGATCTCCTTGCAGTCCAAGTGACTCTCAGGAGTTTTCTCCAACACCACAGTTCAAAAGCATCAATTCTTCAATGTTCAGATATCATTATAGTTAGATAATTTGGGTAGACTGAAGTTTTTCCTTGGGTTATTACAAATTCTAAATTAGCAGAACTGAAGAAAATGATATCTTCTCAGACCTAGGATATGCTGGACCTATGGTTTTATATTCAGACCCATACCTAGCTGTCTATTCTTAGTGATGGGTTGTGGTGATAAGGACACTTGTCTGGCAGTCAGAAGGTTCTAGGTTGCTTCTAGCACTAATCTTAGCTGTGTACTCAGACAATCTAATTGTCTTGTTTAGGTTGTAGTAAAGTGTATATAACATCAAATGTATCACCTTAACCATTTTTAGCTATATGTTTCAGTGGCATTAAGTCCATTCATATGGTTTTGCAACCATCACCACCATCCATTTCCAGAAATCTTTTCATTTTACAAATCTGAATCTTTGTACCATGAATAGTAACTTCCCCTTCCCCTTTATGTTTTCTATGAATTTAGCTACTCTAGTGAATGAATGAGTGAAAGTTGATCACTTGTGTCCAACTCTTTGCAACCCCAAGGCCTGTAGCCTGCCAGGCTTCCTCTGTCCATGGAATTCTCCAGGCAAGTATACTGGAGTGGGTGGGTAGCCTTTCCTTTCTCCAGGGGGTCTTCCCAACCCAGGGATCGAACCCAGGTCTCCCACATTAGAGGCAGATTATTTACCATCTGAGCCACTCAAAATACCTCATACAAGTGAAATTATATGGAATTTGTCTTTCTGTGACTGGCTTATTTCACTTAGCATAATTTCCTCAAGGTTCATCCTTGTTGTAGCTGGTGTCATAATTTCCTTCCTTTTTAATGCTGAATACTATTCCACTGTATATATACAATATTTTGTTTATCCATTCCTCTGTAGATGGACACTTGGATTACTTCTGCATTTTGACTATTTGTGTAGTGTAGCTGTGAGCATCAAACTACAAGTATCTGTTCAGGAAACCTCTTTAAATTCTGTTGTAAATATATCTGGAAATGTAATTGCTGGATCACATGGTAGTTCTATTTTTAATTTTTTTAGGAACTGCCGTACTGTTTTCCAAAGTGGCCGTATCATTTTACATTCACACTAACAGTGCATAGGCTTCCAATTTCTCCATATCCTTGCCAATACTTATTTTCTGTTTTTTTTGCATGCACCGTGGTTGCCTGTATGTGTGATGATCAGTGTAAGTTTGTCGATATGTTTCAGATTTTTCTTGGATAATGTGAATGAACTAGACCAATGTTGCCTAAATTTTCTGGAGTGGGTAGTAAGAATACTTGCCCCATACCTGTTGAATCAGAATTTCCAATCTTGAAAATCTATGTATTTGATCCTAGGTGATTCTTACTGCCAGGCAATTTGAGAAATATGGATTAGAACTTTATTTGCTTTGATTTTTCGTCAGATAGATTCATAAAATTTCAATAATCTTCCTCTTGGAGATTCATAATGAATATTATCTTAGTAAAACATTTGTAAAATACCTCTCCCAGAACTCATTTATCTTAGTCTAGTCCAGCATTTCTTAGCTTAAGCATGAGCCCTCTTTTGCAGCATATTTAACTACTTATTCTAGGCTATTATGCCTTAAAACATAGTTTGGTCATTCAGTTCAGTTGCTCAGTCATGTCCGACTCTTTGTGACCCCATGGAGTGCAGCATGCCAGGCTTCTCTGTCCATCACCAACTCCTAGAGCTTGCTGAAACAGATGTCCACTGAGTCCATGATGCCATCCAACCATCTCATCCTCTGTCATTCCCTCTTCCTCCTGCCTTCAATCTCTCCTAGCATCAGGGTCTTTTCCAGTGAGTCGATTCTTCCCATCAGGTGACCAAAGTATCGGAGTTTCAGCTTTAGCATCAGTCCTTCCAGTGAATATTCAAGACTGATTTTCTTTAGGATTGACTGGTTTGATCTCTTTGCAATCCAAGAGACATAGTTTGGTAAATGTTAAACTGTTACTTAGTTCTTTGGCCCAGTTTTTGATTGGGTCATTTATTTTTCTGGAATTGAGCTGCATGAGTTGCTTGTATATTTTTGTTGTTTGTCAGTTGCTTCATTTGCTATTATTTTCTCCCATTCCAAAGGCTATTTTTTCACCTTGCTTATAGTTTCCTTTGTTGTGCAGAAGCTTTTAATTTTAAATAGATCCCATTTGTTTATTTTTTGTTTTTATTTCCAGTATTCTGGGAGGTGGATCATAGAGGATCCTGCTGTGATTTATGTCAGAGAGTATTTTGCCTATGTTCTCCTCTAGGAGTTTTATCGTTTCTGGTCTTACGTTTAGATCTTTACTCCATTTTGAGTTTTTTGTGTGTATGGTGTTAGAAAGTGATCTAGTTTCATTCGTTTACAAGTGGTTGACCAGTTTTCCCAACACTGCTTGTTAAAGAGATTGTCTTTAACCCGTTGTATATTCTTGCCTCCTTTGTCGAAGATAAGGTGTCCATAGGTGTGTGGCTTTGTCTCTGGGCTTTCTGTTTTGTTCCGTTGATCTGTATTTCTGTCTTTGTGCCAGTACCATACTGTCTTGATGACTGTGGCTTTGTAGTAGAATTTTTCACTTTCAGGAAAAACAAAAACAAACAAAAAAAATTACTCAGTATCACAAAAATAAAATAAAATAAACTGTTACTTAACTCATATTCTATGTGAAAATTTGACCGTTCTCAAAATTTTACAGCTCAAAGGTCTTACTAGATTTAGTGGATTTACAACCTAGCATAACATATGGAGGTCTTAACTATCAATTAATTCCTTGTGTGAAAGAGGTCTTTTGTCTCTATATGCCTACCATACCCTGTCTGCTTATAACTAAGGGGAGTTGTTGTTTTTTTTTAAAGTGGTTTCTTTGGATTGTTTTAATTATTTTAGCCTTAAATTTGTAGACTTATTTATTGTAATCTTTTGTCACCATTGAAAGAGAAGGAAGATTTTCACACAAGAGGGAGAAATATCCAGGATTCTTCTTGTTTCTGTAGTAGTGATTCTGTAGAGTGATTCTGGTCCTACAAAATGTTATATAACTGACAAAAATGAAGCATAGCTTTTTGTCTGCAAAGTAGAAAGTGCTAGGTGCTACCTAGAATTGAAAAGTCTAGTACAATATCTTCTAGCCACTTGTGGTTATTTAAATTTGACTTAAATTTAAAAATTTAGTTCTTTAGCAAATTCTCTGGTGGTGCCTTGGCTAGGACTCCTCGCTTTCGCTGCTTAGGGCACTGATTCAGTTCCTGGTTGGGGAAGTAAAAATCCCACAAGCCTCACAGCTCAACCAAAAAAGAACAAAAAAACAGTAGTTTAACCAAATACCCACATTTTAAGTGTATGGCTGGCTAGTGGCTCCTGTAGCTATAGAACGTTTACACCATTGGAGAAAGTTCTGTTGAGCAGTGCCCGTCTAGAGGATCTGAAACATGATTATACTTTATTGTTTGGCCCACATGAAATATGTCACAGTTGCCATGTGTCATTCATGGAGATGATGTGCTGCATGGAACCATGGAGCCAGAAAAGTTTTCTTTATATCTGAAGATAAAAATTGAGAATTAGAAAATAAACCCATTGAAAAAAAAAAGCACCTATATACTCTTATAAACTGAAACCCATTCAAAAAACAAAACAATAGCAACTACATACTTGTACAAACTCAGCTGTAACTCTTAACACCCATGAAAAGGATTTTTCACAAAACCTTTCAAATCAATTCTGTAAAAATTTTTATTGAATTTTTATACAGATATAGTGCATATGTTAATGCGTTTACACAATGTATATAAAAATCACCTGTTTATGTATATAAACTATATATAAATTATATATGTGCATACATGCACATGTGCTCATACACAACATACATAAATGTTATGTATCAATACAAAAACTATTGATCAGTTTTTACAAACTGAAGACCACAGTGTCACCAGCACCCCATATGCCTTCTTCCTTTTGTAAGTATTGCAGTGCTTGTTTATTTACCAGCTAATGAATTATCACTTCCAAATATTAACTGAATTTGAGAAACCATATTACAAGAACATTCTTCAATTTATGAAAAAAAAAATTGAACTTTGAAATAAAATCGATTTGAGGTTGTACCTCCAGTCCTGTGACATGAATAATATCTTCAATTTGTGAGGTATAATAGACACTTTTAAAAAACAAAATTTTTAGTGGAAGTGCTCATAATAGAATAATTATAAAATACAGTTTTTAGTTTTTGAATTATCTTTTATTAGACATGACTATTCAGTTCAGTTGCTCAGTCGTGTCCGACTCTTTGCAACCCCATGGACTGCAGCACGCCAGGCCTCCCTGTGTTTGTAAAAAGTAACAAAAAGCACTATTTGTGAACATTTGAGAGAAACTTTCTTGAATATTTAATAACGGCTCTTCACTAGTAGCAATCCTAAAGGAAATCATTACTCAATATTCATTGGAAGGACTGATGCTGAAGCTGAAACTAATACTTAGATCACCTGATGTGAAGAATTGACTCTTTGGAAAAGACCCTGATGCTGGGAAAGATTGAAGGTAGGAGATGAAGGGGAAGACAGAGGATGAGATGTTTGGATGGCTGCTGGGGTCCAGCCTCAGCAGAGTCCAGGGATACCCTCAGGATGGACGACATTGGTGAATGGATGAATGACACGGGGAGACCAAGCTTCACTGAGCGAGGCCTGTCACTTTATTTTCAGAGGGAGTTTTTATACCCTGAGTTGTACATTGAGCAAAGTGAAAAATGCAGAGTCAATTCAACATTCCATCAGTATTAACTTTTATTGATACCAGGTTTCTTCCTGCATACTGTTTCATAAACAAGGGTCTTATTTTTTGTACATTATCTTCTGGCCCGGAGGCCTGTTAACATTTTATGACCCCTTTTTGATAAAGGTTGGTCAGCTAGAATACTTACTTTCCCTTGAAATGTTTTTTCTTAAATTCTTAGCCTGCGTCACTCTTAAAGTACAGAATTACATTTTTATGGAGCAAAGATTCACTGGGTTACAGCAAAGAAAGAACTTACTAACTCAAAGTCTAATGTTGCTAATGCTAAGGCTATTACTTGTCTCTTCTACACCCTAACTATATGCACTCCCAGGAACACAATGGATAAGAGATGTGAGAACTTGGCAGCAAGCATTGGCTCAACAATGTTGCAAGAGTCTGGATAAACCTGCCAAGTAAGCTAGAATGCTAACAGGGGGTTTGAATGAAATACTCCTTCCATGCCCAGGAGATTTATCAACTAGAGCCCTAAGTTAATTTCCTCCAGAAAAAGGTGGTTGGGGTAGCCCCATATTAATGTCAGAAGAGTTGGTGAAAGGCATAAAATAGTAAGACAGATTCTGGTTTTGGGGACCGATGCTCGAGCAGGTCCAGGGGGTCCCTTGAGTCCTGATCCTTCTTATTCGTCAGGTCTCTCCACATGACCTTGTCATGGGTGGGATCGGCCCAGGGAGTCCCTCGAGTCCTGCATGACCTTGTCATGGGTGGGAACTCCCATGCTGGCTCCCAGCAGATGGCATCACTAACTCAATGGACATGGGTTTGAGCAAGCTCCGAGAGTTGGTGAAGAACAGGAAAGCCTGGAGTGCTGCAGTCCATGGGGTCGCAAAGAGTGGGACATGACTGAGCAACTCTATTGAATTGATTCACTAATAGACTTCTGTTTGGGAAACATGGACATTACTGATCCTCTAGAGCACTGAAATATCTATTTCCTGTACACTGAGGAAGAAAAACCTATAGAATTATCTTCAGATTTAGGATTTCAATACATATTTAACAAATGAATATAACAGCTTGAGTGATTAAATGCTCCCCTAAAGGGACAATAAAAATGTTGCTATTTGTTCTAGTTGTAAAGCAAAGTTTAGAGCTCTGATGATGATGAAAGCCCAAGCATGTTTATATAGATTGTTTTATGCCTAAGTATTGTTAAGGATCTGCAGCAAAGACTTTCACTAGCTATTGTAGGCTAGCTTTTCTGAGATTTTTTTTTTGAAAATAGAATTAGCAAAAATTTATATCTTGAGTTAGTTCAAACAAGTATTTTTATAGTTGAAAACAGTAGATCATGCCTTACACTTGTGATCTGGGATATATTTTGTTCTATTCATCTTTAGTCCCTTGTTTAGATCACTTAAAGAGTGCCTACATTGATTTTCGGAGAAGGCAATGGCACCCCACTCCAGTACTCTTGCCTGGAAAATCCCATGGATGGAGGAGCCTGGTAGGCTGCTGTCCATGGGATTGCGAAGAGTCAGACATGACTGAGCGACTTCACTTTCACTTTTCACTTTCATGCATTGGAGAAGGAAATGGCAACCCACTCCAGTGTTCTTGCCTGGAGAATCCCAGGGACGGGGGAGCCTGGTGGGCTGGCGTCTATGGGGTCGCACAGAGTCGGACATGACTGAAGTGGCTTAGCAGCAGTAGCAGTACATTGATTTTACAACCCACTAATGGGTTGCAGCTGCCTATGTGAAAATTCTGTTCTGGTCACCCACAGCAGTTGCTAATTGAGGGACTGTGACTTCCTCTATCTACATGTGGGACTGTTGGTATAGATGCTCCTCTTCATGGATACTGTTGGTCATCCAAATTCAAGTTTGCCCCTGTTAGTAAATGTGAACGCCTACCACCTGTTAGACTCTGTTGCCATGGTTTCCTGATCTTACTTAACTTGTGTCCGCTCATTGCTCAGTCATATCTGACTCTGTGACCCCATGGACTGTAGCCCACCAGACTTCTCTGTCTATGGGATTTCCCAGGCAAGAATGCTGGTTTGGGTTGCCATTTCCTTCTCGGGGGGATCTTCCATACTCAGGGATCGAACCTGCGTCTCTTGTGTCTCCTTAGTTATGTCTTCTTAACGTTTTGATAGTGGTTCAGGCTGTGCCCACTCTCTTGTGACAAGGTGTTCATGTGATCCCAGGAAATAGCCATGGATGAAGGTAGTTCTGCTCAGAGAGTCTGCATTTGACTACCATCATGCCTTCCTCCACTCCGTATTTTTTTAAATTAAGATAAAATTCACACAACATAAAAATTCACCATTTTAACCATTTAAAAGTGTACAATTGGATTTTTAGCATATTTAGTGTTCTGAAAATGTCACTGCTATCTAATTCTAGAAAATTTATCTCACTGTGAAATCAAACTCTAGAGCTCCTAACTTCCCCCTTCTCTACCCTCTGGTAACTATTAGTCTATTTTCTATCTCTCTGAATTTGCCTGACAGTTCATATAAATGGAATCACACAATATGTGGTCTTTTGTGACTGACTTCTTTCAAGGTTCATTAATGCATTAGAATGTGTTAGTACTTCATTCCTTTTTTAAAAATAGAAGTATAATTGCCATATAACAGTAACTTAGTTTTAGGTGTACACTGTAATTTGATATTTGTATATATTGTGGTTTTATTCTTTTTTATGGCTGAATGATGTTTCATTGTCTGCATATACCACCACATTGGGTTTATACATTCATTAGATGATGGACATTGGGTTCCCCCCTGCCAAATTCCTATTATGAATAATGTTGCTGTGAACATTTGTGAACAAGTTTTGTGTGGCCATAAATTTTTATCATATTTTATATACCTAAGGGTGGGATTCAATTCAGTTCAGTCACTCAGTCGTGTCCGACTCTTTGAGACCCCATGAACTGCAGCACATCAGGCCTCCCTGTCCATCACCAACTGCCGGAGTCTACCCAAACCCATGTCTATTGAATTGGTGATGCCATCCAGCCATCTCATCCTCTGTCGTCCCCTTCTCCTGCCCTCAATCTTTCCCAGCATCAGGGTCTTTTCAAATGAGTCACATCAGGTGGCCAAAGTATTGGAGTTTCAGCTTCGACATCAATCCTCCCAATGAACACCCAGGACTGATGTCCTTTAGGATGGACTGGTTGGATCTCCTTGCAGTCCAAGGGACTCTCAAGAGTCTTCTCCAATACCACAGTTCAAAAGCATCAATTCTTCTGTGCTCAGCTTTCTTTATAGTCCAACTCTCACAGCCATATATGACTACTGGAAAAACCATAGCCTTGACTAGACGGACCTTAGTCGGCAAAGTTATGTCTCTGCTTTTGAATATGCTAATGAGGTTGGTCATAACTTTTCTTCCAAGGAGTAAGCGTCTTTTAATTTCATGGCTGCGGTCACCATCTGCAGTGATTTTGGAGCCCCCCAAAATAAACTCTGACACTGTTTCCACTGTTTCTCCATCTATTTCCCATGAAGTGATGGGACTGGATGCCATGATCTTCATTTTCTGAATGTTGAGCTTTAAGCCAACTTTTTCACTCTCCACTTTCACTTTCATCAAGAGGCTTTTTAGCTCCTCTTCACTTTCTTCTATAAGGGTGGTGTCATCTGCATATCTGAGGTTGTTGATATTTCTCCTGGCAATCTTGATTCCAGCTTGTGTTTCTTCCAGTCCAGCATTTCTCATGATGTACTCTGCATATAAGTTAAATAAGCAGGGTGACAATATACAGCCTTGACGTACTCCTTTTCCTATTTGGAACCAGTCTGTTGTTCCATGTCCAGTTCTAACTATTACTTCCTGACCTGCATATAGATTTCTCAAGAGGCAGGTCAGGTGGTCTGGTATTCCCATCTCTCTCAGAATTTTCCACAGTTTATTGTGATCCACACAGTCAAAGGCTTTGGCGTAGTCAATAAAGCNAGGTTTCTCAAGAGGCAGGTCAGGTGGTCTGGTATTCCCATCTCTTTCAGAATTTTCCACAGTTTATTGTGATCCACACAGTCAAAGGCTTTGGCATAGTCAATAAAGCAGAAATAGATGTTTTTCTGGAGCTCTCTTGCTTTTTTGATGATCCAGCAGATGTTGGCAATTTGATCTCTGGTTCCTCTGCCTTTTCGAAAACCAGCTTGAACATCAGGGAGTTCACGATTCACTTATTGCTGAAGCCTGGCTTGGGGAATTTTGAGCATTACTTTACTAGCATGTGAGACAAATGCAATTGTGCAGTAGTTGGAACATTCTTTGGCATTGCCTTTCTTTGGGATTGGAATGAAAACTGACCTTTTCCAGTCCTGTGGCCACTGCTGAGTCTTCCAAATTTGCTGGCATATTGAGTGTAGCACTTTCACAGCATCATCTTTCAGGATTTGAAATAGCTCAACTGGAATTCCAATACTTCCACTAGCTTTGTTGGTAGTGATGCTTTCTAAGGCCCACTTGACTTCACATTCCAGGATGTCTGGCTCTAGGTGAGTGATCACACCATCATGAGTAGCTGGGTCGTGAAGATCTTTTTTGTACAGTTCTGTGTATTCTTGCCACGTCTTCTTAATATCTTCTGCTTCTGTTCGGTCCATACCATTTCTGTCCCTTATCGTGCCCATCTTTGGCATTAGGTAAAAAAGGTGATACTATAACATTAGTTTAATACGTTTGTGATGCTAAGTTGCTTCAGTTGTGTCCAACTCTTTGTGACCCAATGGACTATAGCCCACCAGGCTCCTATATCAATGTGATTCTCCAGGCAAGAATATTGGAGTGGGTTGCCATGCCTTCCTGTAGAGGATCTGCCTGACCGAGGGACTGAACCCTTGTCTCTTCATATTTCCTGCTTTGGCGGGCAGGTTCTCAACCACTAGTGACACCTGGGAAGCCCTTAAATATGTGTGTGCTTGCTTGCTTGCTAAGACACTTCAGTTGTATCTGACTCTTTGCAACCCTATGGACTGCAGCCTGCCAGGCTTGTCTGTCCACAGGATTCTCCAGGCAAGAATACTAGAGTAGGTTGCTGTGCCCTCCTCTAGGGGATCTTCTCAACCCAGGGATGAAACCTGTGTCTCTTACATCTACCTGCATTGGCAGGTGGGTTCTTTATCACTACCACCACCTGGGAAGCCCTTCTATTCAAAATAATATGAATTTTTAAATCTTGCAAATGTTTTATTAGATAACAGCTAGATTTCAACATTGTGATAAAACTTTCATCTCATTGTGGATTTTATTTAGTCTTTCACTGCACTGATTTCTCAACTCTGTCAAGCATGGACAGTTGTTGACACAATTGGACCTATTTGTTCCTCATACCTAGCAGTGTTTACTTTGTCAGCCAATGTTCATTTTGTCAGCCAGTGTTCACTGAGAATTTAGACATAGCAGCAAGTGAATTCTGGAAAATAAAAGAATGCTATAGATTTGTTTTAATACATAAATGATTATCTCAAAGATAATCTTCACCACAAAAAGCTCCACTCTTCTTATCAATGACTTGTCTCTAAAGATCATAGAAGGAAAACTACAAGGACAGATGTGTTCACCTGTGGTACCCCAGCTGTGAGATGCAGGAGAGTGGAGAGAGGACATCATTTGGTTAGGATGTGTCCAATTTTGACTTTTTTAAAAAAGAAGTATAGAAAAAAGATAGAAAGAGGGATGGAGAAAGGAAGAGTTGACAGTAACAGTCTTGGTTTCAGCATCTGTTTCCTTCCGTATTCACTCATTGGGAATTTCCTCTGTACTTTTTTTCAGTTGCTATTAATTGTTGCATGTCTTTTACTATCTCAGCTTTGAATAAATACTGTCTTTTTGCAGAAGACAAAGTGGTAAAGAAATCAAGGTCACACTCTTTCCCCAACAGATTATGGGTTGTTTAAAATGCAATTACTCTTGCTATTATGGTTAGATGGAAACACTTAGTAGGGAATGGACCCCAACTGTCTCTTAAAGTGATAAAGGACCTTCACAACTCTATTCTTGGGATAGGCACAACCAAATTTCAGTTCTGTCATTTTTTTGGCAAGCTTTTAACAGGTTATTGAAATTCTTAAAGAATATCATCACCTCTTTTTAAAAATAACATTTCAATCTTTAAATATGTTCATAATCAGTAGTACTCGTTTCTTGAATACCTAAACGTGTGACTAGACCCACAAGCTGGAGTAGCAATTAAACTTTTTTTTTTAATATCATCTGTGTTCACCCACAGTTGATTACTTAAAGAAGTTTTGAAACTAAGAAAAAAAAAAAGAATTTGAAATTTCACAGGTGGCTTTGCAAGAGTGAAAAATGATTAGTTTGCCTGGAATACTTTTCCCATGCTGTCATATTGAAGGCTTGAATGATGTATACGATGTATTTGATTTTATCTCAAAATTGAGTAGCCTTATTTTAGTATAAAACCCTGAACAATGGGGAAAAAAGCATTTTCTTTATCCCTGGTTACCCTTATAAATGATATCCACCTTGAATAATTGTTCAGTCAAGCCGAGATCAGTACATAGAGAAAAATATATTTCCTCTCTTTTTTAACAGTGGCCAGAGCCTCCAACAAGGTAGTGGCATGCTGTGTGGTTTTTTTTTTTTTTTTTTGATTCCCTGATGCTTGTGGTAGTTCACTGATAATATGTTCTATCACTAATAAAAATAAAGTTCTTCATCAGTAATGTCCTCTGGGTGTTAAACCCATCACTTTTCACATCTCTACAAAATATTTATATACACATACAGTTTTATTTCTTCTAGCAAATCTATAAATGGAATTTTTGAATGGAAATCCTATGATATAAATAACTTTGAAAGCTTTCTTGTAGTTTTACCTGCTTTGCAATCAGCCAGTTTTCTCCTTCAAAATCAATGCCTCTCATTAAGACTACTTCTGGCAGGATGAGGGTCTAGCATCAGTTTGCAGAAAAGTGGTCATGATTTTGCCTCTGGGTTTGTTTTAATTGTTCCTCTCCATGCAGCAAACTTTATGGCTTGAATAGTAGAGAACTCATTTGTAAGCTTGCCTCCTATGTTTCTCCAAAGATTGTTACGAGGACTAACCGACCCCAAATCTACTCTGTGCCAGGTCCCCTCAAGGTGCTGCAGACGTAGGTGTAAGCAAGACTGCCCCCATGTTCAAGGAATTTAATTCCAGTGGGGAAAGCCTGAATGGGAACAAGACAAAAATCGCAAGTGAGAACTGCAGAATAGAAATGGCAATATGGTAACATTTGAGTAGAGCATCCAAGATCTTCTTCAGGAGGATCATGGAAAGCTTCTCTCAGACATATCATTTGAGCCGAGACATATCATTTGATTCACAAATCATATCATTTGTGAATTATAAAAGAGGGAGGTAGCTACAGGCAAACCTGGGATAAAACATATCTGAATGTCCTGAGAATGGATGTGGAGTGCTGATAGAAGGAAAAGAAATCTCCAAAAAGCCTTATGTGACTGAGCTGGAGGGCATAAATGATGAGGTTAATGGGGGGATGGGAGCAAAATTATGTGGGGCCATGATATATAAGGTATGTTGATTTTATTTTAAGTGGAAGTCAAACCATTGGAGGGCTTGGGGGGTTGGAGTGGCATGGTGTAACTTACATTTTAAAATAATAGCAATTTATGCAATAATCTCCCAAGGTTTAATCTTGACTCTGTGACTAACCTCCCTAAGCCACCATTTCGTTATCCACAAAATGTGTGTCAACATGATCATATATGGACACGCTATGATGATCATCACTCATATGGTAAAGATGAAAGCAGGCAGTCAACACACACTGCTCGGTCAACAGAAAACCTTCAGTAGACAGAGGTATTCAAGAAAACATTTAGGTCTCTCTTAAATATCCCCTTGGTTTTCTAACTGTGGGACCATTCATTAATTTATTTTGTGTTCTCCTCCTCTTCCTTAATATCTGAAATTTTTGACAATTTTCTCTGAGATTCCTGGCATTTGGTCCTAGGAGATGGCAGGGGGTCTGGTTTACTGTCTGTTAATTTTAGCTGTTCTCTGCTGGAAGTGCCATCACAACTAGAATAACCGGGGAGACCGGAGGTGGTGCGGCCTATTAAGTGGCCCCATGGGGCTGCCCTAGCAGCAAAAATCAAAACAAACAAACAGAGTCCCAAAACAGGCTTGGGCTTTAGGGGGTTTAAAAATGGACATTTTCCCATTAATAACATATCAGTTAAACTCTAATATGACAGCTCTCAAAAAGTTCCTTCTAACAAAACCATTTGGAATCCCAAATCATTCATTTTACCGAAAAATGTCAAAGCCAAAAGACACCAGTAGATAATTTGGTCCACAGTTTTCCAGGGTCAGGATAATAGCAAATAGAAATAGCTAATTTTCTGCTATTTCATATTTCTAATGTTTCTATACAAGCTAACTATTTCATGGAACCCCAGAAAGAAATTCAAATGTTTAATGATTCAAAATCTAGTCAAATGGCCTATATAGAAACAGTATCCAAATAGTTAAATATATTTTGTCCTTTCTTTTATTTAAGGAGTTCCAAACCTAAAACCCTACATAAAGAAAGGAATTCGACATTTAGATATAAGCCAAATGAACTGTGAATCTTTATTGTTAGCCTAGCCATACTATTGCTATGAAATTTTCATAGTAAGGACATAACGTTTAGATTGTAGGTCATTAAAACAATTACACATTTCTTTTTATTTGAACCATTACATTCAGAAGAAAATGATACACCTTATTTCATTGCTTGGTTAATATCAGTCTGTGAAAAAGAGGATGTTTTTAGAAGAGAATTATAAAATAGATAAAGTTGGTTTCCCTATATTGATCTTGATGGCAAGGAAGTCAGAAAGATTTCTTTGGAATATTAAACCTGGGATGAAATTGTATCTATTAGGGAAAATATGGATGGGCGAAAAGAGACGTTAAAAATCTTTTATGTAAAGTCAAGAAAATTTACTTGAAGAAAATGAGATTATATCTATACAAACCCAAGATTGAGAAAATGGTTTAAATGCAAGGAAATGTAAGATAATTATCTTGCGTTACATTATCCTATCTCTTTTCCCTCCTTGCCTAGCTAGTGTTCTCTACAAATAGACCACATTTGATCTTGAAATATGTATATATACTTACCTATACACTTCTATCCCTGTATATAAACACACATTTATCAATTTATATATCCACATACATATGGATCAACTTAGGAAGCACAAGATAAACTTATCTTTCCTACTACCTACTATTTCTAAAAGGACTTTCTCGTACAGAATTCGAACCACTAACATTTTCACTACTACATCACAGGAATAAAAAAAGTTTTAATTATTTATGTATTTACAATAAGAACCATTACTACTTTACACTAAAGCACATGATTCTGGGCATTTTTTTTTAGTTTGATGTTTCAGTGCTTTCTATAAGTGGAAACTTTGATTATATATCAATGCTTGAGAAAAAATAATGGCTTGGATGAGAGGAAATATGTAGAAGTTAAATTCTAATGCAATAAAAGCTCCCCTGCAAATAAACTTTAACCCTGTTCAGTTACCCACTTGCCACCACAGATTTTTTTAGGTGACATTCCCAATTTGGAAAAACACAGTGAGTGGTTTACATCCATAAAACAGCACATCACAGGCGTGGGCTCATCTGAATTACAAACATTTGAGTTTTGCAGCATGAAACAACTAGAGATTGAAAAGCAGTGGTATCTAATATCACCCTAAATTATCATTTAGATATAGCCTTTATCATTTCTTCTCTGTACTTAGAACATACAAACCGGCTGAGGTAACTCCACTGCGTATTTTTCTTCTGCTGGTTGTACACTTCACTGTTACAGAGTGAATCAGCTTGTCTAAAGATACTCATTAGCGCATAATTTGTTTCTCTTCGTCTCTTTAACGAAACCTTGCAAGCAGTTGGAACACTTATTTTATTTTGATTCCACAGTGGAAAATTGTATTCACATAGGTAAGCATATACCAAACAGCAATAAATCATTATTTCTTAGGTGACCAACATCAGCAGGAATCTCATATACTTCTCTGCTGGAGTTGATTTCCAAATTCATTGAATAATTATTGGTGCTGCTTTTCATAAGTGAAAAGCATCTTTTCCTTTCTATTCTGGTTAACTTTTAAATACTCCTTTTTCCCCTCATTTCCTCAGCACCTTTGACAAATATTTGTAAAGGAGGGGGGAAAATGAAATTTTATATTCAGAAAATGTCAAGGGAATTGATGGAGTATGATCCTTGACAACTACTTTCCGGTATCGAAATTTATAGTTTCTTATATTAGGAGCCTTTGGATAAGTAGTGAATCTCAAGTTAGATTGTCAATAAACAGAATCAACACCAATTAATGCCTTAATGTTTTCAGGTAATTCTAGAATTTATTAGACTTTTAAAAATATATAGCATTGAGATGATTCAAGTTCTGTTTTCTTGTGCTCTGCCAAGAGAAAAAAAAATTGTTTTTTTTCATTTTCCAAAAGATTAATTGAATTTTGGTAATAAATACTGAGTAAATATGGAACAATAGGCATAAGATTAGTTTTTATTTCCCCCCATTAACCAAACTTATTAACAGCAGGTAACTCATATTCTTTGCCTGTCAAATGAATTTATAAGACATTAATTGGTTTCACATCAGTTTTACTACAAATAGATATTGTGGCCGTGTTCCAGAAACTGTGAGAGTTCTCTCCTCTGGTTTAGAACTTGAATGGACATTTTTAATGGCTACTGAGTACAGTGTATTGTCTTAGGCCCTATTATAGTGAAAACTACCAAATAAGGCTTTAAAATTAATTTCAGCATTGAGACTCAGAGAGGGTAACAGTGGCAGGTTGAGATTCGGCCTAATGTTTAGACTCTTTCTGTGTATGCTATTACAACTTCCAGGAATTCTTCTTCTTTTATGCTTTTGGTTGATGTTCTTAAATTTTTGAGCTTCTAATTAGAAGGGAAGTTGAAGCGATTTAAAGAATTTCTTTTTTTACCAAATTAATTTTTTCCTGATTAAATGTCCATATTTATCTGTAGCTCTTAAAGTGAAAATATAATATGAATATTAACATAATTCAAAAAATAGTAACATAAGCTCTAAGAAACATTCTGGAATAAAATATAATGCACATTAGTTATTGCTCTATTTCTGAAAAAACTCCTATTAAATTGGTATATTTGCAAAAAATACAATGTAGTCTAGATCTCTGAACCACCCAGAAATAACTCAAATATATACATTTTGAAATTAAAAAGAGGTCTGTGTAATTCCAAAAAAACAATGCGATCACATAACTTTGAATTATTCTGCCATGGAATCTCTTTTCCAAGAAAAATTTTTCGTGTGACTATGAGTTTTAATTAACATGATGGTCAGGGTACTTTTCAGATAGTCTAAAATATCTTAATATAAACTGTTACTAAATAAACTATAAACAAAGCTGAGTGCTGAAGAATTGATACTTTTGAACTGTACTTTTGGAGAAGACTTGAGAGTCCCCCAGACTGCAAGGAGATCCAACCAGTCCATCCTAAAGGAAATAAATCCTGAATATTCACTGGAAGAACTGATGCTGAAGCTGACACTCCAATACTTTGACCACCTGATGCGAAGAACTGACTCATTGTAAAAGACCCCGATGATGGGAAAGATTGAGGGCAGGAGGAGAAGGGGACGACAACAGATGAGATGGTTGGATGGCATAACCGACCTGATGGACAAAAGTTTGACATTGGGAGTTGGTGATGGACGGGGAGGCCTGGCATGCTACGGTTCATGGGATTGCAAAGAGTCGGACACAACTGAGCGACTGAACTGAACTGAGAATAATATGGCTTCTGTGGTAGCTCAGCCGGGAAGGAATCTGCCTGAATACAGGAGACCCCAGTTCAATTCCTGGGTCGGGAAGATCCCCTGGAGAAAGTATCTTCCCAACCCTGGAGAAGGGATATATACAGGAGAGAATAGAAGATTACCTGGAGAAGAGACGATCCCCTGGAGAAGCGATATATACAGAATAATATAGTGTGAAAAATTCCTTAGTATAAAATGGAGTTACTACTAACTATCTGCTAATTTCGTCTACCTTCAATCTATTTCCCAACTTTTAGTTTCGTCTGGGAATCTGAACTACAACCAGAATGAGCTACATATTTTTCCCTCTGTGAATCCCTAAGGTGTTCATATTGTGTGCCTTTGTTCACATTTTCTCCTTTGAAAATGACTCTTACTTTCCCTCTCACCTCTGCAGGTTTAAATGTAAGTGCCTAGTAGGTTTTCCACACATATCCTCACAAAGATGATAAGCCAGTATGAGATTCTAGGTGTGCAGCTATGCAATCAACATATCAAATGAAGCTTGAACAAACATTTTTAGTGACTCCTGAACATGATATATTATGCCAGGCATTATTATGAGGAAACCAAGTGAAGTTTTTTCCATGTACCACATGAGAGAATCAGTACTAACGTTTTCACAGGAGACAGAGAGGATCAAGTTAGCCTTATGGAGAGGGTAGGGCATACACTGTATTTTGATGAAATGATGTACCTGTAAACCTGTTTGCAAATGTGAGCTGAAGCTCTCAAATCACAGGATCCCTGTCTGTAGTGAGTGCGAAGACTTAGAAGGGAGATGGTTTCTTTGTAGACATGCTTCACCTGCTTTTGTGACTGAGAAACAAAAATCTGTGTGTAGTGCTTTCTAAGCTGTGATTCAGTGATTCAACAATCATTAAGGCACTATGTCCAATGGTGAGAACACTTTGGATTGAATCCTGTCTCTGCTAACTGTGATGTTAGGAAACTTACTTAACATTTCTAGGCTGGTTTCTCCCTCTGAAAACTGGAATAATAATACAATTTTCTAGAGTCCATGCATGAATGAATAATAAACTGTATATAAATACTCTAAAGATTGGCATGTGGTATGTTCCCTATGTGTGGAAATATTATTAATAATGTTACCTTTCTTCATCCTTTGCTACTCCTTCCTAAGTCACAAAGAATTCAGCAGCCTTTCATGAATATGCAACACTTGGAGAGTCATGAAGCATTCTTAACCACCTATATTTTTCTTGAAAAGAGTAAGATTCTAAATCATTGCTAAGTCGCTTCAGTCGTGTCCGACTCTGTGCGACCCCATAGACGGCAGCCCACCAGGCTCCCCCGTCCCTGGGATTCTCCAGGCAAGAACACTGGAGTGGGTTGCCATTTCCTTCTCCACTAAATCATTACCAAGGCCAAATTTTAAAAGATAGAACATTTTATCTGTAATGCATAATTGCCAATTCTAATTCAGTTATGGTTTAAAGGCATTATTTAATTTAATTTATACCTTTGACCATCTCTTATGGTTGGCAGATATGTCCTCTTTTACATGGTAGTTCTAACCTTTACCCAATTACCACTGTCTGATGTTTTCAGACATAATTTACTTGTAGTAAATAGATTTTATTTTGAAAATGTCTATCCAGCCCTTTATATGTTATAACCAGATCCTGTTTTAATGAGATAACTCTAGATAACACAGTCCTATTTTCATGTCTCTTCTATAATATATTGAGATCATTCTACTTATAACAATTTAATGAAAATAGATGTTTTTGTGTTATTGAATAGAATTTCCATAATACAGTGAGTTTCCTGAGATAAAAGCTTCAAGGCTAAGTGAAATGTAGAACAAGGACAGGGATCCTAATGGAGAGATGGCAAACAGTGTTCATGTAGGGTGCCAACTGCAACTCATTGAAAATGGTTTTCAGGATCCCTGTGTGAAAAGGATGATTCAGGCTTACGAACAAAGAGTGCCCTGATGGTCATAAGTCTCGGAGCAGGATATGATGGATCCTGAGCATGTATTCATTTTCCCTGTCCAAATTAAACTTATGTGTAATAGCTATAGTTACTGGGGAAATGTGTGTTTGGGGGAAATGCCGAGAATATTTTCCCTTCAATATTGTAATGACTATTCAATCCCCTGACAAGAAAAAGATACCCTATGCAATATTAATTATGGGCAGCCCCTTTCCCCTCTCTTTAAAATTTCTTCCTGTATCTTCTTCATCCTCTCTCCCATTCCTCCTCTTTTGTTTTCCTTTCCTCTTCTGCTTTTTGATTTCCTAATTTTTCTTTTCTCCATCTTTTTCATTTTCCTTCCTTCTTTTAACCTTTTTTAATGTCAGTGTGCTTACATGTGAAGCCAGGTGCCCAACTCAATCAAGAGTCTGTGCCAATTGTAACATTGTTTTGTTTGTTTTTAGTCAGTAAGTCATATCTAACTCATTTGCGACCCCATGGACGGTAGTCCACCAGGCTTCTCTATCCATGGGATTTCCCAGGCAAGAATACTGGAGTGGGTTTTTATTTTCTTATCCAGAGGGCCTTCCCAACCCAGGGATCAAACCCATGTCTCCTCCCTTGGCAGACAGGTTCTTTACCACTGATCCACCAGGAAAGTTAGATTGTATCTAATTGATCAATCGTAATTAGTCCTGATCACATAGAAGCCTCCAGGTAGCTTTACCTGACCAGCATAAGGATGTTCCAAACTGCTGTTTGTAACCCCCCTCCCTCAATTGCCCAGCAAGCTAATGATCCAGGATGTATCTTTTTCACCACCCTACTCCTCAAGGTAATAGAGAGTTGCCTGCTTTGAAAATTCTTACATGCTCACCCACCCATACCATCTTTCCAGGACTGCTCTCTTTCAGGGAGAGTTAATTATCCTTTAGGTTTCCTAAGTATAATCTCATGTTTATTTGAATATGAACACTTCCCAAGCACAGTCTAAAGGCAATTTTTGCTATAATGTTGACCATATTCTAAAAAGTAATGTTTATAGCAGAGTTTATCTTTTGTTTGTTTGTTGGGGCTAGAGAGGCAGGAGGGAAAGTAATATTCTAAGGAAATTTTTAGCATTAGCAACTGTTACCTCTCTCTTCAGTAACCAAAGCTTAATAATAATTTTCTATTCTTTGCATTCAATCAGCTCTTCATTTTTGAAGTGAAATTGCTATGCAACTCTATGGATGTTTTTGAAACTCACTCATCCAAATAAGTATAAAATATTATTGTATGTTTTCTACATTCTATTATGCACTTCCTTAAATATAATTTTTCAGCTGTTTTTCTACACATGTATCAATTGGGCTCTATAGGTTCCATGGCAAGAATACACAAAAAAGAACTGTACAAAAAAGATCTTCATGACCCAGATAATCGTGATGGTGTGATCACTCATCTAGAGCCAGACATCCTGGAATGTGAAGTCAAGTGGTCCTTGGAAAGCATTGCTACGAACAAAGCTAGTGGAGGTGATGGAATTCTGGTAGAGCTATTTCAAATCCTGAAAGATGATGCTGTGAAAGTGCTGCACTCAATATGCCAACAAATTTGGAAAAATCAGCAGTGGCCACAGGACTGGAAAAGGTCAGTTTTCATTCCAATCCCAAAGAAAGGCAATGCCAAACAATGCTCAAACTACCGCACAATTGCACTCATCTCACACACTAGTAAAGTAATGCTCAAAATTCTCCAAGCCAGGCTTCAGCAATACATGAACTGTGAACTTCCTGAAGTTCAAGCTGGTTTTCGAAAAGGCAGAGGAACCAGAGATCAAATTGCCAACATCCACTGGATCATGGAAAAAGGAAGAGAGTTCCAGAAAAACATCTATTTCTGCTTTATTGACTATACCAAAGCCTTTGACTGTGTGGATCACAATAATGTCCATTCTGAAGGAGATCAGCCCTGGGATTTCTTTGGAAGGAATGATGCTAAAGCTGAAACTCCAGTACTTTGGCCACCTCATGTGAAGAGTTGACTTATTGGAAAAGACTCTGATGCTGGGAGGGATTGGGGGCAGGAGAAGAAGGGGACGACCGAGGATGAGATGGCTGGATGGCATCACGGACTCGATGGACATGAGTCTGAGTGAACTCCGGGAGTTGGTGATGGACAGGGAGGCCTGGCGTGCTGTGATTCATGAGGTCACAAAGAGTCAGACACGACTGAGTGACTGAACTGAACTCAATGAGAAAAATCAAGTGCAGAGTAATTTTATTCCCTAGTTCATCAATCAATAAATTGCTCTTACTGATAAATAGTTCTGTGATGTGGTCTTAACTCTTCTTCTCAGGTGGAAACAGGAAGGAGAAAAATGATTTCTACCTTTATATGTTATTGTGGTAAAGGGTGTGGGAAGCCTTTCTCTAATGAACAGTTTTTGTGTGTGTTTTTTTACTGTATAAAAATTTTCTTTTTGCCCTTCTGAGAATGAAATTATGTGATTTTCTTATGAAAATGGGTAAGGTAGTGGAGGAAAGTTATTCTGTTTTCTTTTGGGAGAGAGTTATAGCTACAGAGCAGGGTCACAGGTAGAGCATCATTTGGTGAGTTTCTCAGAATCATATGCGTTCTCTGCCATTTACTTGACACACGTCCTTGGGTCAATCTCTTACGCTTTCTGGGCCTCAGATGTTTGTTGCAAAAATTTAGTTATACTAAAGGAGAAAATAATGGAAAAGAACATATTCTTCTCAAAAAAATCCTCAATATTATTAAACAATTCTTCTACTCTGAAAATCCTACATGTGGAAGCCCAAACCCTTAACTCACTTCCCTATAGGTGATTATTTTTATAAATTTCTATCACTTTTTCTTTGTTTTCTTCACCCACTGATGTTTTCTGAGATGGTGCCATGTGTGTCAATACGTAACTAGATTTCATTCCTTTCAAATGTTTATAGCATTATATTAAATGAATGAATCATTTATTTGACCATTTACTAATGATGAATGTTCATATTATTTGTAATATTTTGTGGTACACAAAATGATATGATAAGCATCCTTACATAGGTGTGAATGGCTCTCCATTGGTTGATCACTAGAAATGGATTTGCTAGATTAGAAGGATATCCATTTTTAATTTTAATATTGTCTGAAAGTGAAAGTCACTTAGTCATTTCTGACTCTTTGTGACCCTGGACTTTAGCCCACCAGTCTCCTCTGTCCATGGAATTCCCCAGGCAAGAATACTGGAGTGGGTGGCCATTCCCTTTGCCAGGGGATCATCCTGACCCAGAGAATCTGCTGCTATCTGAGCCACCAGGGAAGCCCCAAATATTGTCTAGTTTGCCCACAAAGTAATTATATCCCTCAAGCTTCTGTCAGTAGTGTTAAGAAATTTCCCTCCAATATTTCCCTCCAATCTTACAAATACTTGATACTATAGATTTTATGAAAGTTTGACTTTTATCTGCCAATTTTATTAGAAAAATTATTTCACTAGCATTTCTTGGTTTTATTTTATTTAATCTATAATGAGTGAGTTAAGTTTCTAAAGCAATAATGATTTCGAAAGAACTTAATTTGTATTAGAGAAATGAGATTTTTGTGGCATTTTTCTTAAATAGCATTATTTACCTATGTCTTGGAATTATTAGATGGGTAAAAAGAGAAATTGCATAACATGGTCAAATTTCATTGAGTGATCTCACTTCTAAACTTCTTAGTGCCAGGGGCCTATTATCTGTATAAGCATCTCTGTTGAGTTTATCATTGGCTGGTTACGAAGGTGCAAGAATCCTACCCAGATTATTCAGGTATCTTGGTTTGGAGTTGTGCAACTTGCTTATATAGGAATGATTTAGGAAACATTATGTTTTCTAGGCTGAAAATGAAGTTGCTGTGTATATAAAACTTTGCAAATGCTCAAAAGGTCACACTGCTTGACAACCTTTGAAATTTGGCCATTTAGATCAAGAAAAAGATGATGGTAAGGTTTGTAATGCTGTGAAAGTCTTTCAAATAGTCAGGGCATTTCAATAACATGACATTTTCTCCATCTGTTCTCATTTTTGAAAGAATGAAACCCAAGAAAGTGCGTGCCCATGCAATAATGAGTGATTTCCGTGTGGACTTGGTGATGCCAGTCTAGCAGCGGTCAGGAAATTTTCACCTGGATGTCAAATCCAAACCTAAATTTTTTTTGTCAGTAGAGTTTTATCAGGATTACTAAGAAAAGCCTGCTTGTTTAGGTATTTATGGCTGCTGGCCCTACAGAGGCAAAGTTGAAAAGTTTCAGCTGTGAGGCCATCTGATACAAAGTCTAAATTATTGGCGGCCTGGCCCCTTACAGTAAAGTCCTACTAACCCATGGTCTTCTATATATGTGATCTGATACATGTTCATATTATTTTATTTTAGATTCTGAAAGTTTGAGAACCATATTGTGAATAGATAACTGGCTCCTATGTTTATATTATTTCGAAATATTTAAAGGACTTTGAATAAATCTCTTAGCAGGTGGATTATAATGGTGGGAAGTTTGCAGTGAACTTTTGTTGATAAAACAATTTTTGTTTGTCATAAAAACAGGTGAGGATTATAGTACGGTACTTCTGAAGAACATCTTAACTGGTGGAAAGCACTAATTTAAGCAGTGCGTTTTGCTTGCTGTTATTTTCTAGTATACTAGTAAAAGAGTATCTCCTCTAACGTGAACTAAGGAGCTTATTATATGTAGTAAGTCTAACTTTTAAAAGTTTAAAAAAAGACCTCTAAATTATGGTTTATGCATTTTTGTAATGTTTTATGATAAAAAATCTGTCTTTTGATTACTCAAAACATCTGTCATTTTATCCCAGGAAGTCAATTCATTATGTTCAAGAAGCCTTACTTAAAATAGCATTAAATATTAGCATATTCATTGGCAAATAAATGATTAATAGCTAGCATTTTATATTTCCTCAATTCATAGTGATTGGCATTATAGTGGTAGATAAATGAGGTAGTTTCAAGAAATCTTATGCAAGAAAAAATACTGGCAGCCTCCGATTTTAACAGCATAGTCAAACCATAATCAAAGTATTAAGCATCTTATAGTATTTTTTTTTAGTATTTCTATACATCCAGTGTGCAGTAGACTTGTCTCGAAGTCATACATATGTACATACACACACAAAACCACACATTGTCATGAACTCTGCCATGGTAAAAATTACACTGGTGACTTTCATATGTAACAAATGAATATAGGCTCTCAATGAAGAAAAATCAGACATTTGGAGACAATCAAGTTTCAATATAAAACTAATGAAATGTCTGGAGAAAAATCAGAAACTACGTTTAGCAAATATCTAAAATAAAAACAGAAGTAATCACATCTCAAAGAAACGCAAGTTAAAAGAAGCATGCCAACTTACACCTCTCATAGAGAAAACTCACCCAGAAGTAGGTTACTGACCCTAAATACACAAAACCAGATTTCTCTCCTAAAAGCTGCAGCTCTCCAACTTCCACTGCTTCATGTCATATGGTTTGCAGTAATTTTATTCAGAGAACACACTATATTTATTCTGACCAGCAAATAGGAGACAAACTTCTTGTTTTTCCTAATCTATAACCAAAATACCTGGTGCTAGGTAAATCTCAGTGAACTGAGATTTTTCATTTTACATAAAATGAACTTTTGGGCAAATATTAAAACAAGTTATTGTACTGAAAGTGTGTTCCTAGAAAAACAGCCACAATATCAGTGTTATCAGACTCAGTGTGAACATTGAATCATACATATTTTTCCTTATTGATATTCAAGTGATCACAGGCTCAATTTCTCTATGCCCACTTGGAAAAGTGTATGTAATAATGACACCTACCTTATAGGGTTGGGGAAAGAATTAAGAGTTCCTATACACAAAGCACTGGTTTTGTTTGTTTGTTTGTTTTACTTCCACTGTGTCTTTGTTGCAGTGCAAAGGCTCAGTAGTTGTAGCATAGGCTTAGATGCCACATAGCATGTGCAATCTTAGTTCCCCAACCTGGGATCAAACCCATGTCCCCTGCATTGGAAGGCAGATTCTTAGCCAATGGACCACAAGGGAAGTCCCATACATAAAGCACTTAACAAAGTCCTGGTATATAGGGTTCCATCAATATCATCTGCTTATTCTAGTAATGTTAAAAGTAGAACTAGTAATAGTAGTCGAAAGCATCTTTAGATGTCCCCAAATTTTCCAATTTAGAGTGTAAATAAATAATACCAATATTAACAGATGGATTGTCCTGAGACCTCCTCATAAGAGACAGATGTAAGCCATTCATTTGTTTATGCACTCTGGAAGCACTAAGCAGGCTTTGTCCTAGTTCTGGGCAGATATACTGGACACAGGCACATTAGCGAAGTTGTCTCTGCTATCAGTGAGTGTACATCCCTGGAGTGGAAACAAAGGCAAAGTATTTCAAAGCAGTTCTATCCAAGGCAGAGGTAGGGACCAAGAATAACTCAGTAGCAAATAACTAAAAGCTATTGTAAAGGAGATTTAATGTAAATTCATTCTGTGCCCCCAGCAACCCTGCAGGGTTGGTCTTATCATCCCCATTTTACACATGAAAAAACATGGAGGGAGGAGTCACCAACTTAGAATCATGCAGCCAGAATGTGGCAAAGGCAGAATTGATCCTAGGTCTTCAGAGATCAAAACTCCATAGTTTTACAACCCCTCATGCTTTGCTTGCCTGGATCAGGGGATGAGAATTTTGGCTTTGACGTTGCTTACTCCGTGGGGTGGCTGCCCACACCATCCCTTGTCTGGACACCACAAATGGAGCAGAAAGAAGCATGGAGAGAAGCCATTTCATTTTAGGACTCTTGACTGCAGTCTGTTCAGTCTGGCCTGATTTCTTCTTGGTGCTTATGTTCATGCTAATCGCGGTGGCTAAATGGTATCCTTGTAAATAATAATGCTTGGTGAAACACTTAATCTTCCCTGGGGTTGGTGGACCTCTTCAGCTGTTGGTCTAGTGATAAGCTGAGCAATGGGAGTGCAGCTTCTGGTTTTCCTGAAACCACTTGTTGACAATGTTAATGAATGGCTGATACTGAAATACAAGTGATTTGAGTTGGAAGGAGAAAAAAATGTAAACAGTTTGAATTCTGCTTTTGGCCAAGTTTTCTTTTTCTTTCTTTCTTTCTTTTTTTTTTAATCTTAGACTTTAAGAATTGAGTTACCATCTATTCCCTTTGTCATCTGTTGACTGGATCTCTTAAGACAAGATAGAAAAGTATTCTGAATGGACCTCTTCAGCCCTTCCTCTGGGTGCCCTACCTCTAAAGCCTGGAAGAGATATGCAAATATACACAGTGGCTGTTTGCCCTAGTTTCTCTGTTTGTTTGGCATTGATTGAAACACTCCACCTCTTTCCAATTTGGAAAGTTTATCATTTAAAACTCTGTCCACACATCTCCTGGGCCAAAGTGTGTTAATTTCTTATACCATTCTAAATATATGAGTTGGAACTGATATTTCACTTTCTACTAGCAGTGTTTCATGATATCGGAAAACCTACCTTCTCCTAGTTGCCTCTTGCCTGAACTGTTATCACTAACCGTTTCTCAGTATTTTCTTATGACTATCTTCAAGAGCAGAATACTATATGAATTATGCAGTGAATACCTAAAGTTTGGGGAGAGTTGATATCCACTTAATGTCTAACTTTGGTAATACAGCAATCATCTTAATATTCTCACCCTATCTCAATCTTTAAAACACACACACACACAGGATTCAAATTAACAAATGGATAGAAATGAGATCTTTAGAACTTGTTAGTCCTGGTTTTAAAGCTTTACGTCAGCCTCAGAACCTCTCTAATTTCCTATTTTATGGAATAAAGAGAGCAAATCCCACTCCAGAGATTATGTGCAGATTAGGTAAAGCAACATATGGTTAAAAATCAGCACTATCCCTGGCCCATAATAGGTACTTAATAAATGGTAGGTGTTTTAATTACTACATGATATGTACTTAGTTATTAACATAAATTGAAACTGCATTTAAATTCATCTGTGTTAAAGTATGTTAAAATAGTTTGAACTTGAGTAATTTTTTTTCTCATTAATTTAACTAACATCTCCCTAATCCTCATCAAGCTACTAAACTGTTTCAACCCAGAGTTGAACCAGCATCTCTGACCCAAGGCTTAGCCTATAAAGTTTTATATCCAGTCAAAGAGGACCAGGGAATGCTTTGCAAGCATGAGCAGTAGTACCTGACCCCACCAGAATCTCAGGAAACTGCTTCCCCACAGAAATTCTGGGCTTCCTCCCAAATGCTTCATCTGAAGGTGAATGCCTAGTGCAAAATGCCACATATGTGACTTTCCATCTCTGAAACAGTTAATGCAGAATACCAATAAGAGTTAATACAGAATAGCCCTGTCCAGGCTGTCTTTCTTTAATGAATTGTGACAATACACTAGTCTAAGCACAATCGGCCCAGAGTCTCTCATTGTGACGGTGGCATTTCCACCGAGGAAAGCAGCAAGGGTACTCTGGGATGGTGGCTTGTCCGGGGCCGAGTTTGATTTATGAAATGAGACCTAGGAGCCTGGATTGAACAGATTGGCTTGCAAGAGACAGCTGTACTGGAGGAGCCGCTGCCAGGTATAGGGAGTGGAAATAGAGAAAAATGAACAGTGGGATAAAAATTCCTTTCCCAGTCCCCACTTATCAACATGAAACATCTGTTTCAGCTACAGTGGTTCCCAGTGGCAGGCAGAATTATTGATACGGCGAAATCGCTGCCTCTATGCAGCACAATGGTGCGCCCCCACCCCAGCCCAGCCGGCTGCATTGTAATAATTCATTACTGTACTAGTGCTACCAAAGACACTGTGCGCCACGTGAGAGGCGGGTCGTGCCAGGGCGATCGTGCAAATGGGGAGGGTGGAGAGGCAAATTTTCCCCAGGAGCAATAAATTCCTGCCCACTGTTCTGTTTTATTGTGGATGAACACAGCAATTATACTGGTTGGAAGAGAAGCAATATGCTTCTGTCTGTCTCCAATTGTGTTTGATACTCTTTTTAATGGGAGAACATAGCTTTTATTTAAACTAAACATAATGAATGCATTTGAAGATTTGGATCGGTTTAAAAAAAAATTCTTACTAGCTCATATGTTATGTAAGCACGTGCTGCTATAAATAGGAAAACAAATATGCTTAGTTCAGCTTTTTGTTAGACAAAATTTGATTAGGGATGTGCAAAAGTTGATGCTGTCAGCCAACACATAGCACCAGGGAGCAATCCATACCATGTTAGAAGGAAAATTAAATGCATTTATTATCAAAGAAACTGGTTTTGCAGAAACATACCAAGAAAGTTTACATGCACAAATAAATAGGAACTAGAATTCTTTAATTTCAGTAATACCACTTTATGATGCAAGATAATAAACTTGCCTGAGTTTGGAAGCTAAAGAACAATCAGAAGATTTTTTAACAAAGTTATTGTGGTTCTTAGTAGCAGAACAATGCTACTATGCAGAACAATGCAAAAAACAAAAACAAAAGCCCACCATTTGTGAATACATACTTTACTTTTGTATGTATCCTCATTGTACTTAGCCTGTGAAAGAATTTATTTGCACCTTCTTATCCAATAAGACATTTATAAATATTTTTAAAGCTACACTATAAGCAAAATTGGGTCAGAGGAAAATAAACATTTTAAAATTAATCTCCCAAGTAAAATTGTAATGTGGCCAATTTGGATATGAAAGCTGAAGGATATAGACAGAGCAAAGCTGACAAGTGTAGACAGTGCTATAGTGTTTGGTTACTGCTTTTACTGGAGTACTTAGCATTGGGCCTTGGAATGAGAAAAATAGAGTCTGGTATTTCAGACACAATGAAATTGAGCATTCTGTCATCCTGGGCCCTGAAGAGGTTAAGAGACTCCAGTGCTGACAAGGTGATAATGAGGATTTATGGTGAGAGGGAGGTAAGGGTGGGAGGACCCTCCCAGGCTCCCACATGTGGTGGCTCGAGGCCCTCTGAAGACAGAGTACCTCAACAGGAGTGAAGGTTACCTTCTGGACTGCAGAAGCAACCAAGCCTGGCTACATTGTGACTAAATCCACACACACTAAAGTTATGTGGGTAAGTGTGTGTGTGTGGCTCTGTGTGTGTAATTGCATTCTTCTATATTTTGGTACTTTGTAATTTCAGATATACACTGGGTTGAACCACATTTTCATTAAGAAAAAAAAGAGAATTCTCTTTGTCTAGTATAAAGCATATTTGGATGGACGGACAGATGGATGGATAGTAAAGCCAGTTCATATAGCTCTCAAATATCTTAATGCTCTGTCTTCTGCCTACTTCCCTGATTTCAACCACTGTACCTCCTCTTTGATCACTCTTTAAATTCTATATGTATAAATTTTTCAATTTTCCTCAAAAAATGCCCTCTCATTTTTAGCTCAGAAGACTCTATCCTTGCTTTTCCCTATGACTGGAACACTCTCCCTGGATTTTCCCAAGGCCTGTTTTATTATCATTGAACAAACACCCGTATCTCTCTCACCTTCTTTTCCCTTACCACAGGCAATCATATCTTCCTGCTTTCTTTTCCTTATAGCTCATTATTTTCAAAATATATCTTTTTTCCTTACCTGTTAATGACCTCCCTGCTGCTAGAATATAAGTCCCACGAGAGCCAGGACCTTGCCTGACTTCCTGTTATTTTCCTTGCACCAAGAATTATGTCTTTTATTTGGTGCAAATAAATATTTCCAGAGTCTACGAGGGGTGAAGGGAGTCTTGCTAGACTCTCAGAACCATAAGCTCTTCTTTGACTTACCATATGGCTGTACTTAGATTCTGAGGTCTATAGATTCTTCTGAGTTGGTGACTTGTAATAAACAGCTGATGCTGGGCACATTAGGAAGGAAAGGAAGTACCAGTGGGCGGCAAGTGATCTCAGCCCACATAGGGGGCTCAGGTTCAAATCAAAATGTACATTCTCAACTTTCCCCTCATTTGCCATCGGCATTAACTCAGTTTAGTTTTCACGACTTTCACTCTGTGCTAAATTAGATACCTTAATGGGTGGTATGACTTATTAGTCAAAAACTAAGGATGTTTCTCTGTGGGGTATTACTATTAATATCACATTCATATTTCACTGTTCTGACTCTTTAATGTGTTGATATCCATGGTTAATGTAATACTTTGCAAGAATATACAGTTTCCAATTTTTTGAGTTTTAAAAGGCACTGTTTCAAGGGTTATGATAACTGCTGCCTTTTATATTAGAAAACGAATTGCTAAACTGTTTCATAAAATGTATTCCTCTCCTATAGAAGATGTCAATAAAATCATAAACACGTACTTGAGAACAGAAGTATTTATTGGCACACACTCAGTTCAGACCAGTTTTGTTTTCCCCGAGGAGGCAAGTTCACGTGTCGTTTCTCGTATTTAAGCGACAGTATCTTGACCCCAGGACTGTCAGAGACTCCCCACAGGACCCGGCCATGAGATGACTCTGGAAGAGGCTGTAATGAGTGAGCCCCGTGCACACGCCACATGGTTTCAATTACAGCTTTATATGACTAGACAGTGTGGTGCCGGGACGGAACGATTGGAAATTATGCAAAAGGTCTTTGTCTTCATGATTCGGGTACCTGCACCTCTGCTTTCAGGATCTTCCTCCCCTAATGATTATGAACATGTGTTCTATCTCTGTGAAGACCAGTCTCTGGAGTTAGGGATTCTGTGTTGAAATAAGAGAAACCAAAAAGAATAGCCCAGGTCCCAGTACCCATCCTGCTATGCTTTTCCCCTTCAATTTCCGCACTCGTCTGAGGCCTGTAGGATGACATTGCCTTTCTCAAGGGTGCTTTTGGGAACAGGTACCAGATAACAAGTGTTTTCTCCTAAGGCTGCAATTGGTGAAGGTTTTCTCAGAATTTGGGGAGGCAGAATGATGACTTTTTCTATGACTTAAAAATTAAATCAGAGCACAAAACTACCTACAGAGTTCTTTGAACAGATATGATAATGACTTATGAAAAAAATTAAGCTTAGGTTTAATAAGCCATCTAACAGAATTGATAACATCAGCTCAAGTAAGTTATGTGGTTGCTTCTAGCTTCTGAGTAAGGTGATGGACAATTTTTTTTTTTTTTTTTTTTGGTCAAAATTTTCTAAAGAATTGACTTTTTATAAGCACACATGCATTGAAAATGCAAGATTAATCTGGTCCTAGGCTGGAAGGTTCTATGAGGGAAAGACCCGTTATGGCTCTCTTACCTTCTCACCAGTGAATTATACAGGCCTAGGACACAGTAGGAATTCATGGAGTGTTTCTCAGATTCATGAGTAAATCAATGTTCAATTAAACTTATTCTCTTATAGTTGGGAACAGAAACCTAGAGGAAAGATATAGGTAACCCAGGGTGACAAAGCCGGTTTGTGGCTAAAATGAGTCTGTGGTTTTCTACTACATCAGTAACAATAGGTATGTGATAAAAATGAGATATCTTGGGTACTGGAAGGGAGAATAGGCATATACCTTATTCATAATGTCTGCCCATGTTACTTGGAACCCTGATGCATGGATCTATTTAGTTTAAGGCATCTTTGCTGGTATGAAGTCAAATTCACTGACATTAAGTTCAGATTCTTATTATCAGAGACCAATATGGCAGCAGTGGAAATGTAAATGAATTTCTATAGGTGAGGGGGGAGCTGAATGAGAAAGCGAGCTTTCTGACAGCATGTCAGATTTCCATGGATGGAGGAAGAGAGAGAGAGAGCACAGGAGAAGTGGGATGAGAAACTGGAATCAGCCCAGAGAGGGAATTTGACAATATATTGTAACTACCTTTGGAAGCTTCTGTTCCTTATATAACTGGGTAAAATAGAAACTGGGAACACCAGGTTAAATCATTTTTTTTTTTAATAGAGTCTTAAAGTCTTTCCAGTTCATATAGAGACTCTTTCTCATGTATTTGTTTTCTTGAAATGGCCCACTCTTTTTGTCTCAGAAAACCCATCTTCCACTTCTAATTGAAGAAAGAAATGGTTAAACATGCCCAGTTACTACTGTTTGAGTTAAAAAAAGGCAACACTATCTTTTTTCCCTTGATAATGTAACCACATTCTGAAGGTCTTTGAATTCTGTTATAAAATAAAAGGGAACTTCAGAATGATTCTGCCATTAACTGCTTGTGTGACTTTAGACAAATCATATTGAACTTTCTATACCTTAGTTTCTTTTTTTCTAAGGGAAATCATTAAATTAGAGGCCAACCAAGCTTGCTTCTATCTTTCTTATTCTCATGTAGTTCATAGGCCAGGGAGAGAACAGGCCCTAACATCTAAATCTACCATTAATTCAGGATCAAAAGATGGATAATTCAGGGACTAGAGTCATGAACTGTAAATGGAGCCTCTGCAAAAACATCAAACTCAGTTCAGCTGTCCACTCATCTAAGCATTCGCTTTGCTTTTGTATAAAATTTGAAAGGGAAATGGATCTTTTTGGTCTGGAGGAACTCAGATTCATTTTGGAATATTCAGTAGGTAAATCATGTTCCAGCCAATTGCTAACATATTTTAAGTCTTCCTCCATCCCTGTCCGCAATAGTTTTAAGCTTTATTATTTGCCGTCTTTTCACTGCTTAGGGACACAGGTGATCAATGAAAATGTGTATTTCTAGAATACGCGTGTCCCCCAGATCATAGTTTATCAAAGTCACTTTGAATCATTCCAATTGAATTTTCAGTTCTTGTAAATCATCAGCGTCTATAATCATATTACAGGGTCACAGGGGACCACCAAGAAAGGTATATTAAAGGAATGGCAGAGGGGTAAGTGCAGTGCCCTTGAATCATCCTTCGGTAATATGAGAACAGAATTTGCTCTTGGAAAGCAGGTGGGGTAGGAGCATTCTCTTTCCTTTCCAGCAGGCACGGTACTCACTGGCAAACCTGAAGTTTATGCTTTCAAATGAGAGGAACTGCAGTTCAAACCAGCATAAACATGAAAGGGAATGTGTTGGCTCCTGTAATTAGGAAGATCAAGGAGTGAATATGGATGGCTTCAGGCATGGCTGAATACCAGTGTTCAAAGAACAATGACACTAGAAATCTCTCTTCCTCTCGTTCTTTCTTTTTCCCTCCCTCTCCTCCCACCCCCTACTCTTCCCTCCCTACCCACTCCCTTAACCATTAATTCTGTTTCTTTTAGAGTTACTCTTAATCAGACCAGCTTCTCCTGGAATTTTGACTAAGAGGAACATCAGACCTGTATTCTACCATTGTTGTTGTTATCGTTTAGATGCTGAGTCATTGGACTCTTTTGCAACCCCATGGATTATAGCCCACAAGGCTCCTCTGTCCATGGGTTTCTCCAGGCAAGAATACTGGAGTGGGTTGCCATTTTTCTCCTCCAGAGGATCTTCTCAACACAAGAATCAAATCCACGTCTCCTGCAATGTCAGACTGGTTCCTAAATACTGAGTCACCAGGGAAGCCCATATTCTACGACAGTTCCAGCAAAAGTCCTGGCACTGTGATTGGCCTGGTTTTTGGTAGTTTCATCCCTGAATTGCTATTATCATAATCATTCAGGTCTGATTATAGATCCATGACAGGAATCTGCAATGGAATTTTCCCTCCCAAAACGTGTGATCTAAAGTTGGAGAAGGGCTACTTCTTCATTGAAAATAAGAATGCTATTATAAGAAATAAAAGAATGGGTAGGAGAAGTATACATATGTCAACTGCATTTGTTTCCCTCTAGAAAACAGAATTTGTGTTTTTGACCCACAGGAGTGTGAAGCACAGCGATGTATGATCGTAGATTAATCAGTAGCTCACCTTCTGATCTTTCTAACTCAAGTTTATTTCTTCTTCCTATATTCATGCCATTCTTCCAATTGGGGAAGAATGGGTCCATTAATGGGTCCATTAATGTCAGATCCTTTCTTCCAAGAAGCCAAAGAAATTCCCTATTATACAGAGTTCCTTGTTCACTGAGTAAACACCACAACAAAGGAATTTCTAAGTAGTCAAACTCAAAACAAACAATTCATCACTTGAGTTTTGTTCTGAGCTTTGAAATGAAAATATAGCTCTTTTTTGAAACAGGTATCTCTTCTCAATCCAAACTATCAAATTTCTTGAAAGAGGCTGTATGTCGAAATACTTCATTTCTAAGTGTCATAAGCGTGGCTTATCCCCTTGTTGCTGATATATGTGTATATTTTTCAAATGTATCTCTTGGGAACATTAAAATAAAACATTTCATTATCCATCTTCTTTTTATTTTTTACCAATTGATGTCTATGCCAGATATGGAATGCATGTAATTCACTGTTGCTTTTAATTTGTCAGTACATTAATTTTAGTTGATAAAGACGTTAACTGAATCTGCTGTCCCAGTTATCTTTGATAATTCAGGTACATTTGATGCTTGCTTTTAAAGATTGTTCTGTGTCTCCCCAAATCTCCTTGTGTTTATACAGCTTTTAAGTTGTCATTGACCCAAGAGATTATTCAAGGGTGATTATGGTTTTCAGGCTTATTTGTGTGCAACGGCCATGACCTTTTCTCAAAAGACACACAGCTACTCTTAGCTGCACCTTGACTTCTAACCGGTGTTTATCACAAATCAATTTCATAGATTCTTCATAAAATAATATAGAGTGTCTCTGGTAGCAATATGATGAGAAGGCACCAATTTCTTGTCCCTAAAGAAGAACTGGATCATGAATTTTGAATGACTGAGGAGTGGTCTTACTTTTTCTCATTGGCTGTCCTTAGGAGGAACTATTGTACCCTAAATTTTGGGGAGAACTTCTTTAGTAGATGTCACATTGATCTCTGAGCTCAGTGAAGACAAGGTATTCATTCTTTTGTTGACAATGCTGAAGTCTTAAAGTTGGCTGTGTGGAGTTGGGCATTCTCTTGAAAGAGATACTCCACTCTCTCTTGTTGCTTAGTAACACTCTAGTCAAATGGGGACCTCAAACCACTTTGAGCATCTTGAGGAAAGGAAGGAGAGCTTAATTCTTTAAAATGACTTAACCTAATCCCACAAGTAGATAATGATCTCTGTGGTTTCTTCTATAAATTTACCAGTATAGAATGTACACTTGAAGTGAAGTGAAGTGAGCTCGCTCAGTCATGTCCGACTCTTTGTGACCCCGTAGACTGTAGCCCACTTAGTAGGTGCCTAATAACCACTGATAAATCAAACTGAACTAAATCTGACCTGTTTTTCTTTTTCAACTCTTTCATTTTTACTAAGTACATTTCTAATTGTCTTGAATACACACTCACACACACACACACACCATGTATCTGTGTTTTTTATGTTCTCCGCCTTTGTTCTAGAGGTTTTACTGTGCTGTTTAGTAAAAACATTATTTTCAGACAAAATGTAGACTAGATAGAGGTAACTGGGCTTCAAAGTGTTTATGCACTAGGATATTAATTTCCATTTCAGAGTATTCCTTTTTACACAAGATGGATGTTCTGCTTTCAATTTATTAGCTGCATAAATGAGCTTATCTATTTCTAATTTTGACTTAATATAAAAAGCATCAAATTTTAGGTTTCATCCATCTAATTTTCATTTTGTATAATTATTTCTGGTAAGCTGATTTTCATTTATGCCATCTGTTCATCAGGTTCAGGCAGATTGTATTAAAGGTATATATTCACCAGCATATGAATATCCACATTCATAAGTCATGCCACATCTCCGAGAAACCTGCAGCAGATTCTGAGGCTGCTCCCTGAGAGAAGACCATTGCCAGAGCTAAGTACAGGAGCGAGGGTTTCTCTGTCTGCTCTGGCATTCCAGTTGTGTTTAGAAGCATATGGTTTCTTCTCATAGGCCTCTCTTAGGTAGGTAGGTAGGTGAAGTCGCTCAGTCGTGTCCGACTCTTTGCGACCCCATGGACTGTAGCCTACCAGGCTCCTCCGTCCATGGGATTCTCCAGGCAAGTATGCTGGAGTGGGTTGCCATTTCCTTCTCCAGAGGATCTTCCCGACCCAGGGATCGAACCCAGGTCTCCCGCATTGGAGGCAGACGCTTTAACCTCTGAGCCACCAGGGAAGCCCTAGGCCAAAATGTAAGAGTGATTTTATTAACTCCTTTCCTCCTTAGCCTCAAAGCCATTTCACTTTTCTCTTCATTGTCCCATCAGTTAACTCTAAAGTTCTGAAGAAGCAGAACACCGCAGTTATGTTAGGAAGTGGTTCTGGTATTAGCATACCAATCACTCAAAAAAGTATGGAACTTTATTGCACAGGTGAAAATTTATGAGATTTAGACAATTCAAATTTATTTGGCTCCTGCTTTTAAAGGCTGTTCTCCACCTTCCCAAACGTCAAGCACAATGGTTAAGTCCTTTTAGAAACAGCCCTTGCTTCAGCAACCTTGAAAACAGTCCATTTTATAACACAGACATCCCCCCGCCCAGAAAAAAAGACATCACATTTTTCTTTTTTTTGTCAAACCGATAAGTAATCACTTTAGAGACTTTTCATAGAGTTAGTGTAGTGTAATACCTCTTATTAAATATTAGTCACTCAGTTGTGTCCGACTCTTTGCGACCCCATGAATTGTAACCCACAAGCTCCTCTGTCCATTCTCCAGGCAAGAACACTGGAGTGGGTAGCCATGTCCTTCTCTAGGGTATTTTCCCTGACCCAAGGATTGAACCCAGGTCTCCCATATTGCAGGCAGATTCTTTACTATCTGAGCTGCCACAGAAACCCAGTACCTCTCCTTAAGTCACAGGAAAATTTCCTGCTTTCCAAGAAACTTTCGGGCAAGATATTTTCTAAACATGCACATGTGAATAATGCCAAGATTTTCAAATGTGTTCATTGATGAAATGTAGCACAGCTAAGGCAGCTAGTTTTTTTTTTTTTTTTCTTTTTTTCTTTTTTGGTTCATGTGATATATCATTATGCGGATTGTCTTAGGCTTGGTGAGAGCATTACTTCTTCAGGCCACACAGGTCAAAGTATTAGTCTTCTGTAATGACCTGTTGCCTTCCCAAACTTTTAAAATATTATAAAAGAAATATTGTTTACTGCAGTAAAAAGATCAAATAAGAAAATATTCTAATTTTCCTCTTCATTTCAGAGCAGTCAACGTTTTAGTTAAAATTATGAGCGATTTCAAAATGTCAAGCAAGTTAAAAGGATTTCATTGCTATCTCTAAGAAGATAAAGCTAATATCATATACAAAAGGAGACACTGCAAGAGAATTTTATTAATAGTGAAAACACCAAGTATAATAAGAGGAAACATTTATATCATGCTTCCTATTTGCCAGCTTCCTAAATGCTGCACTATATCCACATGTTAGCTTCATAACAATTCTATGGAGAAAGTACTGTCATGATCCTCAATTCACAGATTAGAAAAAGGAGTCACGAAGGGTTTACACAACTGACCCAACGTAGGGCCCTGGGAGTGAAACATGGAGCCAGAATTCAAGGGCAGGCCATCAAGTTTCAGAATCTGTCCTCTCATCCACTATGAAATATTGTCTACACCTTAAAAACCAACAATACATGCAGCTTCAAGTCACATTTTCATTCACTGATTTTTATTGTGGATAATATGCATAATATCCAACTGACAGTCTTAACTGTTCTTAAGCATGCCCTTTAGTGGGATTAATACCTTCACACGATGTGCAGCCATTACTGCCGTCCACCGTCGGAGCTCGTCTCACCTGTATCCCCTGGGAAACACTACCCATTAAACAGTAACTACCAACTCCCCTCTCCCACACCCCTTAGAACTATTGTTCTGCTTTCTGTTTCTATGAACTTGACTGATTTAGGTGCCTCATATTTTTGAAATCATACAATATCTGTCCTTTTGTGTCTGGTTTATTTCATTTAGCATAATTTCCAGAAAGTTCATCTTGTAGCTTACATCACATTTTCCTTCCTTGTGAAGTCTGAATGGTATTCTATTGTATGTATGTCCCACATTTTATTTACCTATTCCCCATTTGATAGACACTTGGGTTGCTTCTACCTTTGGGCTATCAGGCATAATGCTACTGTGAACGTGAATGAACAAGTATCAGTTTAAGACTCTGCTTTCAATTCTACCTTATATATACCTGCAAGTGGAATTGCTGAATCATATGAAAATTATATTTTTAATTTTGTGGAGAACCACCATTCTGTTTTCATAGTGGCTGCATCATTTTACATTAAGGGTTCCATTTATCTACATCCTTATCAATACTTGTTATTTTCCATTGTTGTTAACAGTAATCATCCTAAAGGCTGCAAGGTGGCAAACTTTCCTTTTTAATCAGTCACATAAACTGGTAAAAACACTGAGAACATAGCCAGTGTCACTCAAAAATAAAGATTCCCTAAGTATTTTCTTGCTTCTGGTTTAGAGTTTACAAACTAGATAGGCCCCCCCTCTTCATATCACTAGCTGTAAAGACAAACACGTTTTTTATTCAAACATTTTATGTATATAAACATTTGTTATATAAATAGGTGTTTTTATATTACGTTTTTAAACTTCTGTATCTCTCATGGAAAATAAGGCAAACATATTTTAACGTATAGCCTTTCTCCCATTTCCAAAGTGTGGAATTTTCAAGGGAGTCATTGTCTCAGCTCAAAGTTGAAGAAACTGGAGTCCAGACAGCTTAAGTGATTGATCCCAGGTTGCAGATCTAGTCCAAACCTGATGCAGCCTGAAATTCTATTCTTGAAGCTCCCTCAATACAGTGTCACATCCAGCCTCTGTGAGATATTATCCAGCATATATAAGATAATATCTGTAATACCCTATTATGTCTACAATATGTACACCATTATTCATTATATTATAGATGTTAATGGCGCTTCCCTGGTGGCTCAGATGGTAAAGAATCTACCTGAAATGCAGGAGACCTGGGTTTGATCCCTGGGGTCAGGAGGATCCCCTAGAGAATGGAATGATAACTCACTCCAGTATTCTTGCCTGGAGAATTCCATGGACAGAGGACCCTGGCAGGCTACAGTCTTTGGGGTCACAAGGAGTCAGACATGACTGAGCGAATAGCACACACACATAGATATTAATAAGATACTATCTGTTACAGATGTGAGCCATCTCCCACCAATTTTGCAGTTATACTGTTTGCTGTAGGTGTACTTGTTTTTAGGTCTTGAATTGAGATGCATATTCAGCTTAAAAACTGTGGAAGGTTCTTTTAAAATTTTTTTGTACTCAAGATGCTGAATGTGAAAGACATAAGTTCATCTCTATCTAACTTGCCATAGTTCTTAGCATAGAGATGATGACCCTGACATGTCACTGATATTTTTAGAACTAATGGCAAAGTTTCTTTTTTTTTTCCTTCTGCTGAACCCACCACAGCCAGCCACAGTTCATTGGACTGGAGAGTTTCAGCTGTATAACTAAAAATAAATGCCTCTGTAAAAAACTAAAAAAGACAATGTCAATTTCCCTAAACCACCAAAAAAGCATGTTTTTTTAAAAAAAACAAACTGACTGCTTTTCAGTTGGCTAAGATGTATACTTTATTTGCCTCCTGGCTGGACTTTTGGGGGACTTCTTTTATGTTAACACACGTTTGGTTTTCAAATACATAACTTCAGGATTGTGTGATTTGTGCAACTCAGACTGTTGAAATAAACTGCAGTTGTTTATGCACTTGCAATGAAACTGTATACCCTGCCTTCGTTTCAACCCACAAATAAGCAACTGACAAGTAAGCATAATACACTTTTGGTGGGAAGAAAGCCTAGACTAAGTGCAACGTTTCAGGCTCACAGTAGTATCTTAGCACTCTGTCTCTCTCTCTCTGTGTTTTTCTTTTATTTTTATTCAGGGGGTATAAAATTTTTAGCTCATATTCAGATATTAAAAAAAATATATAAATTGATAGATGTTTGGATTGATAGAAGTCCAGAAAGTCTTTGTTGATGTTCTTTTGGGGATTCTTGGAGTCCCTTCAGGGATATTATTCTTTTTCTCCCATATCTGTTAGTCAGTCAGTCACGTCTGACTCTTTGTGATCCCATGGAATGTAGCCCACCAGGCTTCTCTATCCATGGCATTCTCCAGGCAAGAATACTGGAGTGGGTTGCCATTCCCTTCTCTAGTGGATCTTCCCAACCCAGGGATCAAACCTGGGTCTCCTGCATTGCAGGAAGATTCTTTACCACCAGGATTTCCCATATTTGGAAGGAAATAAAAGAAAAAAATAGACTCTTTCCTTTACAGAAGCTCCATTATCAGAATCCTTCCTTGAGGTCCATGTACTAGATGGCTTCAAGAGGTAGCCTACTTCTTTGATGTTTGTCTAGCAATTAACTGGGCAGCCTCCAACAAATTTGAAGATTCATAGGCATACCTACTGAAATGCACTTTCATTGGGGAATGGTGCCACATTGTGATGCCAACATCTTGGTTACTTTCCAGCATACTCAGCTTTTCCTAGATATTTTATTTAGTATCTATAGGAGACATTATACTGCCCTGAACTCTGATTATTTAGCACCATATCTACATAGATAGGTACTCAAAATTTTTAGAAAAATACACGGTACTTACATTGCATGTGCCATACTTATATCTCAAATAAAGTCTACCAAAATCAGTAGCAAAGTTTTTAGACCAGATAGATAAACATCTGGTAGAAAGCATAAACAAATGTATCTCTACTATAAGGTAGAAATTAATTTAACTATATCTGGTAATATTCTAATTTATGAATTTTATTTTGTTTATTGTTACATCTATAAGTTAACTCTAGGTGTTAACTTCTAGTTAACTCTTGAAATTAATTCTTGGTAATTTCAGATACATACTGCCTATTGATCATGTAGTATTTTACAATATACTTGAGATGAATTTAAGCTTAACAGCTCTGAGTGATTAATGGCCTGTGAAAAGCTTAATAGTTGTAAGTTAGAGATAGAAATAAGCTACAGAGCCCCAAAGCAGTAAATCTTCAAGAGACAGATATGACAGTCAAGTTTCAGAATCCCTTGGTAGGTCACTTTCACACATGCAGATACACATACATGCAAACATACATACACAAGTACGCACCCCTTCCTTGGATTTTCTTTAGATGAATATGGTCCATAGGGTACTGGATTAAATAATGAATGCAATGAACTCCTTAATCCCTGTAGAGCCAAAAATAAAAAAATAAACCATAAGGTGCTAGTTTTTCATGGAAATCCAGAAAGAAGCAAGAGAAAAGGTGAAAGAACAAATCATATTTTCTAGTTTAATTTGTGCAGATCATGCATCCCAGTTCTTAGCATTACTGGGAGGACTGCATACATAAGCATGCATGCATCCCTACTACTGATAATTACAGTGAACATTCATTGATCATGTGCTGTGTACCAAGCAGCTTGATAAGCCCCTCACATGGGTGAATTTACTTAAGCATCATACTAGTTATATAAGATGCTTCTCTTGTTTTTATCCTCATTTTACAGATAAGGAAAACACATTTCAGAGAATAAGAGAAACTAGCCCAGTGTCATTAAGATGACAAAGAACAGAATCAGAACTTCAACCAAAGTTGTTATTTCACTCTAGACTACCCACTGTTAACTGGCTAGTATTTGCCAGAGAACATGTTTACTCCAGGGCAACCATTTTGTACTCAAAGGCAAGTGAATATCTTTTCAGTAAAGAATGAGTATTCTTGATCTTAAAAAGGATTTAATTTGATACACAGTTTATTGGTTTCATTTCAACATCTTAAGAATGTTTGTAGTTTAGTTCCTTTCCCAATTATTAAAAGATGAAAGAGCTATATTTCATAGAAGAAAAAATATAAAGCATGAATCTAGAATGTTTATTGTGGTGGTAAGGAAGTGGGCTTCCCACACAGCACAGTTGCTAAAGAATCCACCTGGCAATGCAGGAGAGGCAAGGAACGCAGGTTTGATCCCTGGGTCAGAAAGATCCCCTGGAGTAGGCAATGGCTACCCACTCCAGTATTCTTGCCTAGAGAATTCCATGGACAGAGGAGCCTGGTGGGCTACAGCCCCTGGGGTCACAAAGAGTTGGAAAGAACTGAGCCCATACAACCAACCAACCAACCAAGGAGGTGGGCGGGCATGTGAAAGTTCTAGGTTTGGATCTCAGACATTTCAATTAGGAAGAATGAAGAAGACTATACATAAAATCCCAGGGAGCTGTCCCAACTCACTGTTGGATAAATGAGGGTCAGGACTGCCCCAGGGGAAATTAAGGACAATTTTTTTTTACCTTTACAGTATGTGATTTCATTCCTGACTCAAAGTAATATTTTTATCTTGGGAGACTTGCTCAGAAAGCAGTGAGGAGTTTAAGCCACAAGGAAAAGCACAAGTGATCTGGAGAAAAAGTACTTTAGCAAGAGCATTGTTTTCTTTTTTTCCCATCCCATTAGGAGACTACTGCAGAAACGGAAACAAACTCACAGACAGAGAATAGACTTGTGGGGGTGGGGGGATGAAGGAGGGACAGATTAGGAGTTTGAGATTAGCAGATACAAACCGTGATATATTGAAAGGATAAACAGCAAGGTCCTACTGTATAGCACAGGGAACTATATTCAATATCTCATGATAAACCATATTGGAAAATATTATGAAAAAGAATGTGATATATATATATGTATAACTAAATCACTTTGCTGTACAACACAGCATGTTGAAATTAACACAGCACTGTAACTGAAAATTTGCTGAATTTAACGATTAATTTGCTGAAATTAACACAGCATTGTAACTCAACTGTACTTCAATTAAACTTTAAAAATAAAAGGAGAGATTACTGCAGGGCTAAGCAGCTAGACCTTAATGTCATCTACAACCTCATATTCCTGGAAAATGTATCTTTAACAAGTATATACCCTCTTTCTATATATGAGTAATACAGAAGTTAACATCTGTTGCAATCTAATCATCTATCTGGATACACAGTTTTTACAGCAGTTAGAAGGAAAAACAAGTAAAAACCTTTAGTGATGAATTGCCAATGTGAGCCTGTATCATGAATACCATATTAGGTATTTTTTTATGTTTCCCTTTATCCAGTATTATTGATAGAAGCCTTTGAATTGAACCCATTTTCATTATAACATTAGGATGAGAAGCCATAAATATGCCTACCTTAGTGTAGGAGACCAAATCATTTGTAAACCTGCTCTGCAAAAATTGAAGACAGACCCTGTCTCTTCACAACAGGCCTGACTATATTAACTTATAGGAGATTATGGTCAATCGCCCTTGTAGGAAAAGATTGGATAACATTTCAGTTTCAAATCCCTTTTATTAGTGTTGGCAAGAGACTCATTTCTTTCTGAGTAAATTCTCTGAAAAAAAAAAAAAAAAAAACCCACATAGCTATGCATTTACTGGAAGTATACTGAACTATTCAAATTTAATTCAGATAACCACATGCATAGTACCTACAGTTGAGTCTAACTTATGATCCATGACCACCCCCACCCCCACCCCCACCAAAAATGTGTCTCAGTCTTGCCATATCACATTGATGTGGTTATCATGGGGGGAAATGTTTTAAAATATTTAAAAGGTTTTTAAATATTTTAACTTATTTTAATATTTTAAAACCCAGATCTCCCCATGTCTCACATCTCTCTAGTTTGGCTGATCACACATTATTGTAGGTGCTTTAAGTGGCCGGTGGTCTCAAGTGTGGGTTCTCTCTGATGTTAGTTGCAGGCATATTCAAAGTTAGGCACTTTCATAGCCAGCACTCTGGTTTGGTAAATGTTTACATGTCTGCTTATTTAAGGATTCTAATATGGCTCTTTTCATGAAGCTGGGTTACAGAATGATATGAGAAGTTTATAAAGGTGAATGTATCTCATTTTGTTCAATTAAAAAAAAAAGCTCACATTTTCTCTTGAAGCATTTTTTGTCCTCGTGTTAGATGAGAAGAGATGAGGAAAGGGAGAAGCATGAGCTGAGTTCTTACTTTGCTCTAAGCACTTGCTACTTGGACGTCACAACCACCCTGTGAAAGTGTTACTATTCTGATTGACAGGTGAGGGTCAGCATGGGTAAGGAGCATGCCCAAAGTCACAGAGCTGCTGAATGACAAAGCTGGAGTTTATTATATCTGTCTTAGTCCAAAGCCCATGAATGTCCAGGCAGCATGACTAAATAAAGATTCTGATTCTTGAGGATATTGATCCAAATGTGATCTTTAAGAAAGAAAAGATCTACTGATGACTGATCTCACATCTAACCCCTATCCTTGAAGAAGAGGTAAGGCTCAACTTACCAATATGGTTCCCTTTGCCTGGCTGTGAATGGTCCCTAAAGATAGCTGGACATTTCAGTGTTCAGAGGCAGCTGAGTTCTTCCTCCTACATTCCTAACTGCCCTGCAGCCATCTTCCTCTGTGGCCCAAGAACATTACTTCCTACCTACTGCCGTCACAAGACAAGCCTGCTGCTCTAAGAGCAGTTGGTTTTTGGAAAGGCACAGCAAAACTCTTCACACCCGTATCTAGTCTCATAGTTCCGCAATGTCTGATAGACATAGCAGAAAAGACTAAATTGAATTAATAGAGTCCCAAAACCTGCATGTGTCTCAGTACATACAATGTGACACATTTCTTGTGAGCTATCGTTTCAAGGATTCTCACTGACAGTAATTATACTAGTCACTGACATCTTCCATTATGATAACATCTTCCAAGGAATACATTTACCAATGATAACTAAATCTATTTTTTCACTCTTCCAGTTAGATAAAAATAAATAAATGGATATGGAATTTTTAAATTTACAAATGTTTTGAATTTCAATTTTCCAAAACTATTATTTTCAATGGAAATGCTTTTGTGAAATCATGTCTTTAAGTTCCTCTTGCAGGATCATAAGAATTACTTATTTATGTTTTGGCCATAGTCAGATATATTTGTACATTGTCACTAATGGTTTTCCTCTTTGAGCAGAGTCTCCCCATCCCTTTTGATTGTATGTAAGAAAGCCTCAGCTAAACAGGAATTTGTGTAGAGGGTTTTGGACTTAGATCTTTTACCGATTGGTCCTGGCATTATATATGCCGTTGAGGCAAGCATCACGGGTAGAGCCAGAGGGTACCCAGCCAGTTTTGAAGAAAGGAATCCTAATTTTGGATTCAGCAGTATAGCATCTTGGTCCATAAATCACATGCTCACCGTAGTAAAGATTTACAAGAAGAATAGAGGGTAAGTCATTTTTATTCTCTTTTAAGGGGGAAAAATAGTGGGGTTATGCTTTTTGAGAGGAGTCTTCATAGGCACTTTTAAAAATATTCCCCCTTCTAAATAGAACCCCTCCTAAGCATCATAGAGTCTGAGGAAATATTCCTTTTCATAGTTATTACAGCAAATATAAGGCTAGAATTATGAGGAAGATAAGAACTTATTTTATAGAGTACCATGATACTGAATCAACTGAAATAAAATTTTATGTGTTAGGTTATTCTACTGGCCCTGCATGATTTATGTATGTAGTGCAAGTTTTCATATAATATAGCATTCAGGTTGATTAAATATTTGGTCAAATATTATATTTATGGATATTTCAAAGTAATAAAGTTCACTAGAAGCTTTGTCAGAAATATAAACCCATAAACTGGCATCTATTCTATTCATATTTCATTACAGGAATTTTTCTGGAAGAATGGTTCACCCTGAGTGTAAACAAGGCTTTCAGGAGTTCTCAAATTTTCAGGTATAGGAATAGTGTACCTTGGAACAGTAGAATGTCTGTGTGACCTCTCAAAAGTTAAGCGTATGATGAACTCTAAAATATTAGACATGGCAGAATAGAAGGGCAAAAAACTCCTTGTGTTCAGAAACTATCCACGTTGTACTGAAAACCGGAACAAAATCAGGCTCTCTGTAATCCATTGACATAAATTTTCAATAGCTATAATAGTTTGCCTATGACAGCATCATTATTTTTTTTTTTTTTCCAGGAAACTTCAATCTATAGTGCTCAGAAAACTATCAGGCAAAGTTGTGTTTTGTCCTATTCTTCTAAAATTTGTAGCTCCTCCCCCTTTGTGATGTAATCAGGCATCAAATATAGATTTACTGTTCTAATACCATTTTTTTCAGGCAGTTTATAGGAACCTGTACCTTGAATTGTCGCTTCTTGAATGAAATGCCAGTTCAATGAATTACCACCATTTTTTACTATTAATCAAATCACTCAGCAGTCTTAACATTTTTAATATGCACAGGGAGAGCAAGCAAATAGTCTGTTATATTTGTGACACTTATGTAATAGAAAACATTTCTGTTATACTGTTTGTCTACCTTTACCATATTCATAAATTATGCCATTTATAAATATCTCTGTCTTCCCAAATGAAACATAAATAAATACACTTTAATTCTGACTTCGTTTTCTTGTATTAAAAATAAGAAGTGCCTTTAGATTTGCATAAAAACTTTAAATACTACCCTAATCAAATTATTCCATCAGACATTCTACCAGCAGTGTTTAATCTTGACAACAGATAAAAAGTAAAAGTTTGTGTGTGTGTGTGTTTAATCTGAAGTTAGGCTGATAGGAAGATCATCAAACCAGGGATTAGTCCTAGCACTGCATCAAAATGCACCATTTATGTCTCTGTAATTAAGTTTTAATAAACATGTTTGATGGTTACTTAGAAAACATATTTTTCAGTGCAGAAATGGCATCTTGTAAACTACAGTAAAAAGAGACTCTTGCAAGACTATTTGTTTTTTAATTATAGTCTGATGATGATAAGCATTTGTTATTTTCCCAAGTAAAGATTAATGTTATAAATCAATTTTCTAAATTTGAGACTTTAAATACAATATGTTAGACACAACTCTGACTGTTATAGTCAAGTCTAGCTTTTCTGGCATTTTCTAGAATATTTGTTGTTGTTGTGTTTAACCTTTTAATTGGGGCGATAGTTTTTAAAATATTTCCATGGTTTATAATGCTAGTGTTAGACTTAATGAGTCATTAGCCATTAACAAATTACTTCTGTGATTATTTTTCTGATTGCCAGTTTTTATTTCATTCTTAGCCCTTTACATTTTTAGTTACAATCCATTTTTACTGGCACTTGAAAAATTTAAACTATTTTAGTGAAAATACGACATCCAGTTTTTTTTTTTTAAGCTGTGTATGTTTATTAAAAGAAACTATAGAAGACAGAAACTTGATATGGAAGCAGTGATAACCGGATGTTTATTTTCCCAAATAAAAGATTCCTTATTTCTATTTTAGAAAACTGCAAATAAATTTTATTTCATCATAATCTTATAAATTTACCATATTTTTAGTATTCATTATCTTCCTTTAAACTTGTCTGTACACATGTAATATTTTCCAATAATGACTCATTTTACATAAATGATCTTTATAAGTTTAATAAAGTTCTGTTAAATCCACAATAAAATGTTGCAATGATCAATGAGCCTCAAACAGTCTACTAGAAAAGATTATTTATGTCAATCATTTATGAATACAAAACTTTCTGCATGGTCTGAAACCAAATGGGCATAAAATTTTCTGCCATAATGAAGCTTTAATAAGCCAGTGATAAAAGGTTTTGCAGTAATAGATGGTGACCAACACGGAAATCAAGTTAGCAGACCTTGAACAGAGAAATTATATTTATCCATATTGACAAATATAATTGCTTATTTTATGTGGCTACAGTGCGGTTATAGATCAACATTGTTCTTCCAAATATATCTCTAGAGCCTTTGAAATTCCATTATGATTCTGATATTCCACATTATGGTGCATTCAAAAATTAACAGCAGTATTCATAGTGCTTGTTTTTTGGCTTGAGGGTAGAATGAGGTAGTTCTTTTCCTCAAAATCTATTTGCACTTATTTTGGTTTGGGTTTTACTTTTGTGTTTTGATTTAGAGAGAAAGATTCTTTCCCAATTGTGGGACAAGAAGAACACAGTGTAATATTTTCTAGTTAATCTAATCAGCATATGTGTCTAAGAAAGGTGGTATGTTCCATGGAGGGGAAGTTAGAGAAATTGCCTTTACTTAGTGGTCTGAAGTGGAGAAGACAATGGCACCCCACTCCAGTACTCTTGCCTGGAAAATCCCATGGACAGAAGAGCCTGGAAGGCTGCAGTCCATGGGGTCGCTGAGGGTCGGACACGACTGAGCGACTTCACCTTCACTTTTCACTTTCACGCGTTGGAGAAGGAAATGGCAGCCCACTCCAGTGTTCTTGCCTGAAGAATCCCAGGGACGGGGGAGCCTGGTGGGCCGCTGTCTATGGGGTCGCACAGAGTCGGACACGGCTGAAGCGACTTAGCAGCAGCAGCAGCAGCAGCAGCAGTGATCTGAAGAGAGCCAGTCAGTGCCTGGATAGGCTATCAAGTATCACATGACCTGTCCTGGGGGCTTAGGGAAGCAGCACAAGGTGATTACAGCAATTAAAAAAATAGAGATTCTGTAGCACCATTCAGAGATTATTAGTTCTTTTAAAATCATTTATAGAGCCCCAGTGGTGATTGGTTTAGTTGCTAAGTCATGTCCAACTTTGTGACCCCATGGACTGTAGCCAACCAGGCCCCTCTGTCCATGGGATTTCCCAGGCCAAAATACTGGAGTGGGTTTCCATTTCCTTCTCCAGGAGATCTTTCTGACCCAGGGATCAAACCCAGGTGTCCTGCATTGGCAGGAGGATTCTTTACCATTGAGCCATCAGGGAAGCCCTGATAGACAAAGGAGTTATCAGTTTGGTTGTAGAAATTTGATGAAAGAGCAACCATTAGATTGTCAAGGAATCTGGTTTTTTTTTTTTTTTTTTTTTTCTGGTGTATCATTAGAAAGCTAAATGATTCTAAACACCTACTTTAGAATTTCTGAAACTTTATTTTTGGGTAAAGAGTTAAAAAACCTTATATAAACGGCTTTCCTGGTGACTCTGTGGTAAAGAATCCACCTGGCAATGCATGAGACCCTGGCTCGATCCCTGATCCGGAAAGATGCCACAGAGCAACTAAGCCTGTGGGCTACAGCTATTGTGCTGCAGAACCCAGGAGCCACAGCTGCTGAGCCCTGGTTCCTCAGCTACTGAGCCTGCTTGCCCTAGAGCCCATCCCATGCTCTGCAACAGGAGAAGTCAGGAGAGGAGAAGCCCACACACCGCAACTGGAGAGTGGCCCAGGCTCTCCCTAACTAGGGAAAAGCCCGAGAACAGCAACAAAGACCAAGTGTAGCCGAAAATAAGAAATAAATAAAAGAATTTAAAAGCATATATGAGTCTATCTGTCCAAGACCTTGGCCTTTCTAGAGAGGATTCCCTCACTCGGAAAATACGTAGTCCCTCTTATGAAGATACTTCTACTTAATGGCAGAGTCTCTTTTCCTAACTCTGCAAATTAGTGGTGGTTCTTCCTTGTTATGTTATACAGATTAAGACAGGTGGTGGTATTTGTGAGTTAGATCTGTAAGTACAGCCAGAATGTGTTGTCCCTTTGGGCATGAGCTAGCACCCCTTTCCCATTTAAGTAGGGTTTTCTGAATGTTTGTAAAAAGGAAATAGATTTTCAGCTCTTTTCTAAGGAGAGTAGTTAGATGATTGATAAATACACAGATAGGTAGGTAGGTAGATAGATAGACAGACAGATACAAGCGTAGTAAGAGGGAACAAAGAAGTGAATTACTATAGTAACAAAACTCTAAGAATGAAAGTAATATAAGGTGCATTACTATAAGAATTCAATGAGCTACACTGAAGCAACCATCTCCAATAAAAAAAAAAATGAAGTTCTAAAGTGTACAGAATATTGAATTTGATAAGATAATTGCAATTTTATGATTTCAAGATGGTTGCCACCTCTTTGAAGTGTCAAATAATTAACATACACATTCAACAGAACTGTGTGAATGCTTCCTATGACATTCCCACAGCTCTTGTTAGACAGGCAGATGTGTGGTGATAGACACATGACTATGGTACCTTTAACAGTGAAAAAGTCAAGAAAGGTTTTATGTTAAAAATCTAGAGAAGAATAAAAGTAATCTCCAATTCACAATGTTGCAGTACAGTGGAAAAAGAACTCAATTAAGTGTCAAGAGACTGGATTGTGTCCAGACACCGTGATATAAAGAAAATCAGTTTCTTTCTCTGAGCCTCAGTTTCAGGGAATCTTTTCTGTGAGATGCAACTCCATTCCTGGCAAAGAGGGCTGGAGACCCTGTTTGCTCACCCATCTTTTGTTCTTAGGCCTTGAGTGGTTTCTGGAAGTTGATGGCAATCTAGCCACACTGAGAGTTGAAATCTCCTAATCACTATTCTCCCTTTAATTAATATTCAGAGCCAAGATTTCCTGGGTTTTCTTTTTCACTGAAGATATCCAATGTAGAGATTCCAGTTCCAGCTCTTCGTGGCCCTCTCAGTCAGACATGTGGTTCTTTAAGTTGTGGAAGAGATGTCAAGGAAGCACCTCAACAGTTAGACCCCTGTAGGGTTTCACCAAGTTAATTCTTCTTCTTTATACCTCAGATTGGAAATTATAGACAGTTTTCTAAGCGTAAAGTAAAATATTATTCTGAATCCTCCTTTTACAAGCCTGCTATTTTTCTTCCTGCAATTATTTAATCTTGTTTTGACAGTGGACAGAACACAGGAATTTGTTGGGCTTTTATTTCAAATTAGCAACTGTCTTGAATAAAAAATTTTCATTAATCTCCATCATGCCTGGAATGGCCTGGTTTACTTGAATGAGGATTTTGTATTATTGGCTCAGGAACAGAAATGGTCTTGCCTTGGTTACTTTAGAGCAATGGTCAAAAGATGGTGGTGGTGACAGAGAAGTAACAGTTTCCTCCCTCTCTGTCACATCAGTACCATTTCATTTATCTTTCTATAAAGGCTTTATCTGAAGAAAAATTAAAAGTAAAAAAAAAAGCCTCATGCTAAACAGACAGTTTAATTGGTTCTGCTATTTTTGGAAACTAGAAGATAAATGCTGTGTGTGAAGTTAATAAACCATAATTGGAATTTGCTTAAGAGCATTCTTTCACTCCACATGGACCTATCCACTACAGGAAACAATAGGATCTGACTGGGATTCAGGAATATGTAAGACCCTTTCCCAAGAACAGCTGTGACTTTCTCCATGACCTTGAGGAATTTAATAACTTCTCCATGTCCCTGCTGGACAATAAACAAATTGGGGTGGGAATTGAAATGCTAGAAACAAACATGCTAACAAAAAACTGAATGCTTTTCAGTTCATGGATGATAACACTATCATATATGTGTTAGCATTTACCATTTTCCCCACTTCGGAATAATACTTTCATCAAAGAAAAAAATGACCTTAATATCTTTATGATTAATATTGAGCTGGGTACCTATATAGACATATGGTGAATAATAAGCGCCCTTTAGATTCTGCATATTATGTAGATGTGACTGTCCACCCTGCTGGAGCTATTTGACAAATATATATAATCTTTCTCATTGTGTTATTGTTAATGAGATAGATGACAGAGGTATTAAATAACTATATACTACAGTTATACAGCTGACCCTTGAACAAAATGGGTTTGAACTGTGCAGGGCCACTTATATGTAGATTTTTTAAAAACATTTTTTACATTTCTATAAATGTCTTTTCCCTATGATTTTCTTAATAGCATTTTCTTTTCTCTAGTTTATTACTTAGTGAAGTGAAAGTGAAAGTCGCTCAGTCGTGTCTGACTCTTTGCGACCCCATGGACTATGTGAAGTGAAGCTGCTCAGTCGTGTCCGACTCTTTGTGATCCCGTGGACTGTAGCCCACCAGCCTCCTGCGTCCATGGGATTCTCCAGGCAAGAATCCTGGAGTGGGTTGCCATTTCCTTCTCCAGGGGATCTTCCCGACCCAGGGATCGAACCCAGGTCTCCCGCCTTGCGGGAAGACGCTTTACCCTCTGAGCCACCAGGGAAGCACAGACACACACAGCAGCTGGCCGCTATGCTGCGCACACCACGACAACTGCTGAAATACTAGAGGAAATTTAGACATACAAAACTTACTGCTAACACTGGCCAAATACGCCTAAAATATCAACATTTTATAAAACCGTCACGGGGCCAGTAACCAAGTACGTGAAATTATAAAAAGAGCGTGGGTGTGTCTGCGGGGGTGTGTGTGGGGGTTGTTGGTGCAGGGCGGGAGGCGCAGCGGGGGCTTCTTGGCGGCGGCCTAGGTCACTATAGAGTCCATGGAATTCTCCAGGCCAGAATACTAGAGTGGGTAGCCATTTCCCTTCTCCAGGGGATCTTCCCAGCCCAGGGATCGAACCCAGGTCTCCTGCATTTCAGGTGAATTCTTTACCAGCTGAGCCACAAAGGAAGCCCAAGAATACTGGGGTTTAGGATATAATACATCTAATATACAAAATCTGTTAATCAACTGTTGAAATTATCAGTAGGCTTCCAGTCAACAGTAGACTATCAAGGATTAGGGAATTCAAATTTTATCTATCCCCTACATTGTTCAAGGATCAACTGTAACTTCTGGGACTGAGATGCACTCCTCTCCACATATATTTATGTGGGGGCAGGCCCTGAACCGTAGTGAATACTTCATAAACAGCAGCACATGAGAAGATAATGAGCTTTCAATGGACCTGGGCTCCAATTCCAATTCTTTGACAGTGTGAGCAGCTTCTCAAACTCTTTGATTCTCTGATTCCTATCAGTAAAATTATTTTTTTCTTAACAGCGTTTGTAAAGGATGAGAAATCTCATCTAGTTGACGTGATCTCTAGAGAAAAGCTGTCCCATTAGCCAAATAATGAAGTTTTAAAAATAAAAACATTTTGGCCAAGTTAATTATGAAAACTTTCAGAGGTAGATGAAATAGTCGAGTGTTCGCTTATAATATTTATTGATTTAGTTTTACAAAATTTTAACTGTACTGTTTATTTATTTAAACTGTAACGTAATATCCATGAGATAATTTTAATTTCACATTTATATTTAATTTCAATGTCTTTGCTAGTTAACGCAGGTTTTCAGAGCTTTCATCTTTGTTCTGAAGATTCTGGGATATAGCAATTCATTAATTCATGTATGGTGTCAATTTTACTTTAAGTCATACAAGAACCCATTGCAACTCAGTTTTTTCATTCATTCCATAGTCAAATATTTATCTCAAAGTAAAGAGTTACTGTATTGCTTATAAGACTGATACATGAAAGATTTACTGACATACTTATTTGCAAGCTGTATAAATCTTGGAAAATGATAAAATCTATTTTTAAAGTTCCTCTCCCTTTTCTCAGTGATTCCAGTGTAGTCAAGTGGACCTCCAAAAGTTTCAAACCTAGCATCATTTGGGAGTAGGCAATGGCACCCCACTCCAGTACTCTTGCCTGGAAAATCCCATGGATGGAGGAGCCTGGTGGGGTGCAGTCCATGGGGTCGCTAAGAGTTGGACACGACTGAACGACTTCACTTTCACTTTTCCCTTTCATGCATTGGAGAAGGCAGTGGCAACCCACTCCAGCGCTCTTGCCTGGAGAATCCCAGGGACGGTAGAGCCTGGTGGGCTGCTGTCTATGGGTTTGCACAGAGTTGGACACGACTGAAGCGACTCAGCAGCAGCATCATTTGAGATGCTACTGTATCTTCCCCAAGCATAATAAATTGTAAAAATAACGTAATTGATAGGACATCCCATAATTTATAAACACAAATGTATGCAATGCCTGCTTTCTAAGAAATATTTATTTTGGTAGGCACTTATCTTAAGCTTAGATTTATATGGAAATAAATTTAATGTAAGTAAAATGATTTCTACTTAAGACTACTAAATAATATGTAGATTCCTGAAGAATTAGATACCTTGAATGTACCTAGAATAGCATTTCTCAAAATTTTAGTTGCAAAGTCCCTTTACAATCTTAAAAATATTGACCCAGAGAAATTGTGTACATTAATTATATCTATCAATATTTACTACATTATAAAAAGACTAAGAAATGTTTAACATTTTATTAACTTGAAAATAGCAATCAAAAAAAAGAAATTAGCAATCATAAACTCATCATATTAACATAAAGAATATGCTTCATAAAAAATAAGAATATTTTCAAAAAAATTAGTAAAAGAATGACATGATTTTACTCTTCCTAATATCTTCAGTCCTGACTCAGTACAGCTGTGTTCATTGCTTTGCTTGAAACACATGAAGAAAATCTGGCCTCTTGTAGATATTTAGATAGAGGGTGAAAACTTCAGTTAAATATGGATATTCTCATTTGAGTCCATTGAGAAACTCAACAAGTTGTAGTTTCTTAAATATTATTTATGGTGTGGAATCTTTTTGAAATCATATTAGTAATTTTTACTTCATTACATTAAAATCCATTGACTTTCTTGAGCTTAGAATGAATCTTTTTTTCTTATGCAAAAACTTGTAATACCAAGCCTTGGTCATTCAGAAAATATTGGTTCACTGAGATATGCATAAGAAAGGCAATGCAAAAGAATGCTCCAATTACCGCACAATTGCACTCATCTCACATGCTAGTAAAGTAATGCTCAAAATCCTCCAAGCCAGGCTTCAGCAATACGTGAACCGTGAACTCCCTGATGTTCAAGCTGGCTTTAGAAAAGGCAGAGGAACCAGAGATCAAATTGCCAACATCCGCTGGATCATGGAAAAAGCAAGAGAGTTCCAGAAAAACATCTACTTCTGCTTTATTGACTATGCCAAAGCCTTTGACTGTGTTCAACCCTGGGATTTCTTTGGAAGGAATGATGCTAAAGCTGAAACTCCAGTACTTTGGCCACCTCACGCGAAGGGTTGACTCATTGGAAAAGACTCTGATGCTGGGAGTGATTGGGGGCGGGAGGAGAAGGGGACGACCGAGGATGAGATGGCTGGATGGCATCACTGACTCGATGGATGTGAGTCTGAGTGATCTCCGAGAGATGGTGATGGACAGGGAGGCCTGGCGTGCTGCAATTCATGGGGTCGCAAAGAGTCGGACACGACTGAGCGACTGAACTGAACTGAACTGAGATATGCATCTTCCATACATTGACATGTTTCGTTACCAAAGGTCAAAAAACCACATTTGTAAATATCATCATCAGTCTCATCAGAAAAATCTTGAAATACCGGGAGATGGTGATGAACAGGGAGGCCTGGCGTGCTGCGATTCATGGGGTCGCAAAGAGTCAGACACGACTGAGCGACTGAACTGAACTGAACTGAAGTACTGAAATACTCGTGGCAGTGGACTCATGTTTTACATGGAATTAATTTTCATTTGAATTTTATCATTGACAACAAATACTATTATAGTTGATTTCCTTAAAGTGACTAAGTCACTTTGTGCATTTTTTCAAAGAGCATCTGTTAAATACTGAAATCTGAATAACCATAAGTTGTTTTTCAGTAGTTATTTTAAGTAAAAATAATGTCCCATAGGAAAATAAATATTTTGCTCACAACTCAAGCAATCAAACAAATTCTTTTCCTCAATCCAACTATTGAATATTTGTATGTAGCAGAAAATGCTTCATGCATACCTACTATCTCATCACATTGAATATTTTGAAAATATACTCAAATGTCAATATTTAATGAAATCAGTAAATTGTATTGCTTCATCTAGGGCATTCTTGAGTGAAACTAGCCTTTTTTAACCCTGCACATAAATGATGATGAAAAGCACAGTGACTACTAGCACCATTTAGTCACATTGTCTTGATTTATACTAAGATACCAGCAGTTTTAGCCTCCTTTGCTGTTGCACCATCAGTAAAAGAAGAAAACAATGTGTAAACATTATTATGGAAATAGTTTCAATCTTAGGGACTTTCAAGGGTCTCAGACTACACTTGAAAAACCACCTACAGAAGAAACTAAGTAAATAGTATTTGTTTGTAGTAATATTAATTTGTTGTTTAGTCGTTAAGCTGTGTCCAACTCTTTTGTGACCCCAAGAACTATAGACTGCCAGATTCCTCTGTCCATATGATTTCCCAGGCAAGAATACTGGAGTGGGTTTCCATTTCCTTCTCCAGGGGATCTTCCCAACCCACGGGTCAAACCCACATCTCCTGTATTAGCAGACAGATTAATATTAATAGCTGACATCTTTTGTCTACATGAACTTTCACATTATTAAATGCTGATGCCCACAGAGTAATTTTGATTACTTGCTACTGCTACTGCTAAGTCACTTCAGTCGTGTCCGACTCTGTGCGACCCCATAGACGGCAGCCCCCCAGGCTCCCCCGTCCCTGGGATTCTCCAGGCAAGAACACTGGAGTGGGTTGCCATTTCCTTCTCCAATGCATGAAAGTGAGAAGTGAAAGTGAAGTCGCTCAGTCGTGTCCGACTCAGCGACCCCATGGACTGCAGCCCACCAGGCGCCTCCGTCCATGGGATTTTCCAGGCAAGAGTACTGGAGTGGGGTGCCATTTTAGTCATCTCCTTATTATCATTCTGTATTCCTATTCATTCACCAATTTTCTCAAGTTGGTATCTGTACTGGGCCTTCACATCAAAAATGTTCATTTGTGAAGCTTTATTAGGCTTATTGATAAGATTATTTTTTTTACATACCATCCTGCCCACCCTCCAAAAGATAGATTAGGTATATAGATTGACAGGAAGGAAGAGAGGCTATAAGGCAAAATGTAGGGAGGAAGGAGCCAAGGCAGTAATGAAGAAGCAAAAGAAGGAAGATGAGGAAGAAATAAAGAACTGAGATGAACACTTGAATCCTTTGCGTCTGGGTTGACATCGAAGGCTGGACAAGGAAGGTTTTTTAAATCACTGGTTTTAAATTCAGTAACCACTCCTAATCATTTCACTGAATTAATCCTAGGTGTCATATGTGTTATCCGATTAAATCTATTATTGTGTGCACTCCACTTTTGAAAATCAATATGAAGTTGTGATAGAAGGTTCTGGTATGTTTTGGGAAGAACAAAACAAAAAGTACCAATGGCCAGTTTTTAAAAAATCCAGACTCATGCTTTGTATGGGAAAAAAAAAAAAAAAAGAATCTAAATGAAAATATAGCTTGTAAGAGCTGCTTCTGCTTCTTCGTCTTCTTTTGCATCTGTTTGTTTCTACCTAGAAGAATGTAGCTGTAGTTAAACTCATTGTACTAACAACTGCCAATGTGTGCCTTTGACTGAACTCCAGGAGAGGGCTCTGCCGGGATACTGTCTCCTAATGATATGATCTGCATATTTTAATAAGACTGAAAATGTAGGTAACTATGTAGACTATAGGCTCTGCTCATTCTGGGGTTTTCCCCATCCTCCTAGATTTCACAGTGTTTCCATTCATTAGCATATGATAACTAGAAGTGGGTTTCCTATCACCATCCGCCAGCCCTATACAACTTGACATCTTCACAGTTCGGATGAAATACTAATAACCTTGCTGTGTTTACTCTATTTTGTGCTTATTCTAATGGTGTCCATTCAATCAGTGAGAGGATAAAATGGCTACCACATTTAATAATAGCCCAGAAGCAACTTGCATTTATTTACAAAAAGTAAAGCTATTCAAGGTGTTAGGAATAAATCTTTTTTTTTTTTTTACCTTCCTCTCTCATTTTTATAGTATGGTCTCAATTTTTGTTTGTTTGTTTCACTCTCACCCCAAATCCTTCACCCTCTTGCTCTCTTTCTCTCAGCCCTACCACCAGTGTTCACTGAATATCTGATATGAGCCAGGTGTTATGCTAATCATTTTTATATTTATTATTTTATTTGATCTTCACAGTATTGTAAAATATGCATTATTAAGATTACTGTGCGTGTATATAGGTAAACTTGTACATGTGTTGTGTATAATAAGGTGTACATACACCAGTACATGTGTATATTTGTGTCTATCAAATACGTATGTGTGTGTGCACTTAGGCCCTCAGTCATGTCTAACTTTGCGAGCCCATGGCCTACAGCCTGCCAGGTTCCTCTGTCCATGGGATTCCCCAGGCAGAATACTGGAGTGGGTTGCCATTTCCTTCTCCGGAGGATCTTCGCAGCCCAGGGATCACACCCAGGTCTCCTGCATTGCAGGCAGATTCTTTACCATCTGAGCCACCAGGGAAGCCCCTATCAAAGATGCTGTTGCCATAATCTGCATGTTACTAAATCTAGTGTAGTAGATATAAGTGGACACAAACTTGATGACATTGAGGAAGTTAGACCTTGGATGAAACCCAGATATATCTAAACTTCTGAGTTTATCATAACTTCTCTCTTAGACCAGAATATTTGGAAATGAAAACTTTTGCTGTGTTTCTTTATATTCAACCCCCATATTATTTAATTAAATCTTGTACCGAACAAGAAATGTCTTCATATTTTATTTCTCTGAACACAATTAAATATAAAAGTATAATGTTTGGAGCTCTTCTATCCTAAACTAATAACAAAATTTTATGAGGTGCAATCTTAAATAGATTAAGCCTTTGCCTAAGAGTCAAAGAACTGGACTCATTTGCTTCCAGATAATTTTGATGTAAATAATTAGAAACAGCATCAAAGGTATGGTCAAAGTAGGTAAATTTCAATCATGAATAAATAATTTAGGATTAAAGATATTGTTACCCAGAAAAAAAATCTGAAATGAAACAGATTACAGTATCCTGAAGGCAAAATGGACTCTACCTGAACATAAAATTTTTGTTTTCATTTTTTAATGTTTTTCTTGGCACTTTGGATTTATTGATGTCATGACATTTATTACTCTGCCTTGTGACAGCCAATTTATCTGCATTTCCTTTCTAGACTGTGGATTTTCTTTTTTTTGAGGCTACCACTGCAAGTTGGTCTTTTATTGTATATAGAATCCTTTACCATAATTAGACCACTAGGAAGTTTGTAGAAATGAATAAAGGACTTTTAAGAGCTCAAAGGAAAAAAATGGAATCATGTGCCCAGGGAGTGGGCCATTTTAATACATTTTTATTGAGATATAATTGAATGTAACATTATATTTATTTCAGGTGTACAACATAATGATTCAGTATTTGTATATATTGCAAAATGATCACTGCAGTAAGTCTAATTATAATAACATCCATCACCATACATAGTTACGGAAATTTTTTCTTGTGATGAGAATATTTAACATCTTCTCTCTTACAGCTTTCAAATAAGCAATACAGTAGTATTAACTATAGTCCTCATGCTATGCATTATATCCCCACAACTTATTTCTTTTATAACTGGAAGTTTGGACGTTTGGACTTGTGACACCATTCAACCATTTTTGCCCACCCCTTACTCCCTCCCTCTGGCAACCAATAATCTGATCTCTGTATCTGCGAGCTAGGGGTTTGTTTATTTTTTCATTTTTTTCTAAATTCTACAAATATATGGTACTTGTCTTTTTCTCTGACTTATTTCACTTAGCATAATATCCTCAAGGTGCATTCATCGTGTCAGAAAGGATATTTTTCTTTTTTTATGGCTGAATAGATTCCATTATATACACATACCAGAGGCTTCCCAGGTAGCCCTAGTTTTAAAGAACCTGCCTGCAAATGCAGGAGATATAAGAGATTCAGGTTCAGTCTTTGGGTCAGGAAGATCCCCTGGAGGAGGAAATGGCAACCCACTCCAGTATTTTTGCCTGGAGAATCCTATGGACAGTGGAACCTTGCGGGCTATAGTCCATACGGTCACAAAGAATCAGACACAACTGAAGCTACTTAGCACACAACATGCATACATATACATTTCTTTATCTTTTCATTTATTAATTTTAACACTTTTTAATGCATGCAGGGTTGGCCTGGTGATTTAAAATACAGATTGATGGATGTACTACAGAGATTCTGAATCAGTAGGTATGGGATCAGTTCATGAGTCTGAATTTTTTTTTTTTAAAGTATCTTGAGCATTTCAGACCACACTTCAAGGAATGTGGTTACCTTAAACAATTTAAAGAAGTGATTGAGAAAGATCCTGATTTGTGATTGACTCCCAAACTTCCTTTCTCTGTGTTGCACATTTAAATCCCTGTTGCTAAGCTTCGTGTGGAACACTTAATCCCGTAGTCCCTTGTGCCTTCTTTTCCATCCCAAGTCGAGGCTTTTCCTGGCTACCCCCTTACCTGACTGCTTGCTTTCTTTTTCTCTCCATCACTATGTATAAAACGTTCCCATGATATGAGTTACACAAAGAGCTGCCTTGATTACTTTTTATGATATTTTTATAAGTATGCACACCTTTTTACTAGATACAAAATTACTTCTCAAAATATCATCCCTTTGTTGAAAATAAATTATATCTCATAAGGAGGTAAATTATATGCAAATCGTTAAAGAGGAAAATCTAGAAATGTTATGACTGGTAGATGGAAATCATACAATGTTTGCCTGAAACAACTTCTGAAACTCCAATTCTCCAAATTCAATCCTGCTAGAAATACCTGTAATCTTCATTCTAACAAGCTACCTTGATGATCCTGATGTAGATGTTTTGTGATGAACTTTGCACTAAAGAAATGGTAGAAGCAGGTAACTAATGGGTTTCACACAGTTTTCATCTTTAAGGTGAAAGTGAAGGTGAAGTCGCTCAGTTGTGTCTGACTCTTTGCGACCCCGTGGACTGTAGCCTACTAGGCTTCTCCGTCCATGGGATTCTCCAGGCAAGAATACTGGAGTGGGTTACCATTTCCTTCTCCAGGGGATCTTCCTGACCCAGGGATCGAATCCAGGTCTCCTGCATTAGAGGCAGATGCTTTAACCTCTGAGCCACCAGGGAAGCCCCAAGTCTCAGTCAAATATTTTCCTACTCAAATATCTACATCGGGATCTAACCCTTCTCCTTTCCTTTGTGTTCTACTGAGGCCTCAAGTGGCCAGGCAGGGAAGAAATAATATACAATATGATATATCTTAGAAATAACCCAAGATATGAACATAAGATAAAACTTTAATAGGTTGGCAGGTTTATTTTTAAGATTCTAAATATCTGATGTTTTTTCCTAAAAGGATAAGAGAATGGGTCAGTTTAGCATATTTCCTGACAATCTGGAATTCCCATAAAAATACCCAGAGATCTGGAGGATATAGCATTAAATTTAGCTATAAGAACTTTGATTTTCTTTCTGATGCTATAATTTCCTTCACACTGTCTCTTGAATGGTTTTCACGGTCTGGTTGTGTATTTTCTTTACACACAGGAAAATTCATAGATATACTAGAGACATCATTTTACTTAAAGGCATGTTGATTTTTTTTAAAGGATGTATTAGTACACTCAGTGCTCCCAGAGATGGTTGTTGGATGAAGTTTACAGGAGAGGTGTACCTACTTCTAGAGTAGGGATCAGCAAACTCCAACCCAGAAACCCAACATGACTTGCTTCCTGTAATTGCCTGGTCCGTTGGCAAAAACTAGGTGTATCTTTTCATTCTTAAACACTTTATTTTGGGGAAAAAAAAACTTTTGTAATGGTTTCAAACTCAAAAGCAGAATAATATTTTGTAACTCCTGAAAATTATTTGAAATCCAAATGTTAGTGGCCTATAAATAAAGTGTTGTTGGCACACAGCCGCACGTTGTGTGTGTGTGTGTGTAGTTGCTTCCAGATCACAAAAGGCACTGTTCTGCAGTTACAGCAGAAGCCATATGTGTTGCTCACTGCTGGGGGCACTATAAATTGCAGTGAAGCAGTTACAACTTGACAGCATTTCAAGTGCCCCGTGTATCACCTATCCATGTGAAAAACCATTTTCAAAGATAAAATACATAAAATCTCATTATAGATCAACATTAACAGATGAACATCTGCAATAAATTCTGGTCATCGAGAATGCTCACTTTGAACCCCAATTAAGCAAAACGTGAGCCCATACATACAAAAAGAATTTCAGCCTCTTCGTGAGATTATAAAATGTTATACTCTATTCTTAATATTATATTTTGATTTAAGTCAAAAGATGGGAGGACATTTATTTTCTTTCCTGTTGGGTATCTACACAGTATCCAGTTTCGCTACCTGGTCTGTAACTCTAAAATATGTATTATCTGATTGTTTACAGCAAAAATTTCTTGACCTCTGTTACTGAACATTGAATGAACAAAAACAGAGGTGGCTAGTTTGGTATGGAAAGTGGCTCAGTGTGATAGAATTATCTTTCAAAAATATGATTTTCCTTAATTATATAAGTAATACATGTTACTGACAAATTTGGAAAAAGACTACAAGGTATAAGTGAAACCCCACCCCTTTAATCTTTACCATCTGGGTATGAATAAATAATACCAATACATCAGTGTATTGCCCTCTAGATCTTTTTTCAAATAGTTTTATATTTTTTAAAACTTGCTATAAAAACAGTGCTCATTATAGTTTAAAACTTTACGAGCAATAGTTTCCCATGTCATTTACCAAACTTTGTAGATGTTATTTTTATGATTTAATGTTATTCATTCATTTGGATGTGTGGTAATCTGAGTTCTCCTTTTAGTAAGATTATAAAGATATTTGATTTTGACTTTCTTCCCTTTTTAATTCTACAGTAACCTTATAGGGAATAATTTAGTTGTTCAAACTTCAGGAATCTTTTTTTATTGAAATATAGTTGATTTACACTCCAGTGTTAGTTTCAAGAGTACTGAATAGTGATTCACTTATTTTTTCTGGCTATATTCCATTATCAGTTATGATAATATGGTTGAATATAATCACTTGTACAATATAGTAAATCTTTGTTGCTTAACTATTTTATGTATTGTAGTTTCTGTCTGTTAATCCCATCCTCCTAATTGGTCCCTACTACCCTCCCTCTGGCCTTTGGTAACTAACTCCCATTAGTGGAGTTTCTATGTCTATAAGTCTTTTTCTGGTTTGTATATAGATTCATTTTTATTATTTTTTAGATTCCAGATATGTCATATCAGATAATATTTACCTTTGACTTTCTGACTTATTTCATTAAGGTCTATCTCTAGGTGCATCTGTGTTGCTACAAAGAGCAGTATTTCATTCTTTTTGCTGCTGCTGCTGCTGCTGCTAAGTCACTTCAGTCGTGTCCGACCCTGTGCAACCCCATAGACGGCAGCCCACCAGGCTCCTCCGTCCCTGGGATTCTCCAGGCAAGAACGCTGAGTGGGTTGCCATTTCCTTCTCCAATGCATGAAAGTGAAAAGTGAAAGTGAAGTCGCTCAGTCATGTCTGACTCTTAGCGACCCCATGGACTGCACCCCACCAGGCTCCTCCGTCCATGGGATTTTCCAGGCAAGAGTACTGGAGTGGGGTGCCATTGATGGCTGAGTAATATTCCATTTTATAAATATATGTGTGTATATATATATGTATACCACAGGTTCTTAAGACAGTCATCTGTCCGTGATCTCTTGGGTTGTTTCTGTGCCTTGGCTCTTGTGAATAGTGCTTGGATAAACACTGGTGTGAATGTATCTTTTTGAATTATAGTTTTCTCCAGACACATGCCCAGGAGCGGCATTACTGGATAATACAATATTCTGTTTTTAGTTTTCTTAGGAACTTCCATACTGTTTTCCATAGTAGCTACACATATTTACATTCCCACCAACAGTCTCGAAGGGTTCTCTTTTTCCCACGTCCTCTCTGGCATTTATTATTTGTAGACTTTTGAGGATGGCCATTCTGACCACGAGAAGGCAATGGCACCCCACTCCAGTACTCTTGCCTGGAGACTCCCGTGGACGGAGGAGCCTGGTGGGCTACAGTCCATGGGGTCGCGAAGAGTCGGACACAACTGAGCAACTTCACTTTCACTTTTCAGTTTCATACACTGGAGAAGGAAATGGCAACCCACTCCAGTGTTCTTGCCTGGAGAATCCCAGGGAAGGAGGAACCTGGTGGGCTGCCATCTATGAGGTTGCACAGAGTTGGACACGACTGACGTGACTTAGCAGCAGCAGCAGCATTCTGACCAATGTGAGGTGATACCTCACTGTGGTCTTGATTGGCATTTCTCTAATGATGAGTGACACTGAGCATCTTTTCATGTGCCTATTGGCCATTTGTATGTCTTTCCAAAAGTATTTCCAAAATTTTTAAGTGATATACTGCCTTCATTTATTTAATATAAAATTTATATTAAGAATTTGGGTAACACACCTTAATTTTTATAAGTACACCCTATGGGTAAGTCAAGCTACCCATTAGTTGCTTGATAAAATAAAAGTTGCTTTATCCTATTAAAGCCTAGTGGTAAAAGGATAGTTAAAGTCTCTAGAGCAAGCCAGGGGCCTTTAAATCCCAACAAGGTGACCTAAGTAAACTAATTAATCTCTGGAAGTTGGAAATAGCAGTGGAATTTGTCTCATAGGGTAACTATCTTCCCAGTTAAAGTCAAGGAGGTTTATATATATATATATATACACACACACACACACACACACACACACACACACACATAGTGTATGGATCACTGTCAGGCAATCAGTAGGAGCTCAATAAATGTTAGTTGTGATATAATAAAACTATTCAGCCCTTTTCTCTCACTTAAATTGAGAAACACATATCTGACTTTGAAAACTAAATCTTCCTTCTACTACATTAAATTCAGCTTTTCCCAATGTGAGGAAGAAGCACTGTCAAATTTCCAAAAGCTATAGCAATGCCACTAATGTCCATGAGACAGTCCCTTAATCTCTGTTTAATTCTCCTTGCCTCAGAGGATTAAATTAGATAATGTACATAAAAGACTTAGCCCAACCCCTGTATGGAGTTAGCCCACTGTGTGCCTGCTCAGTTGCTTCAGTGGAGTCTGACTCTTTGCAACCCAATGGAGTATAGCCTGCCAGTCTTCTCTGTCCTTGGGATTCTCCAGGCAGGGATACTGGAGTGGTTGTCATGCCCTCCTCCAGGGGATCTTCCCAACCCAGAGACTGAACCCATGCCTCTTACCTTTCCTATACTGGCAGGCGGATTCTGTCCCACTAGCGCCACCCCAGAAGTGCTGCTGTACCTTGTCATATATGCCAATAACAACAAACACTTAAAGTCTACAATTAGACAAAAGATGCCTCCTCACTCCTGTGGCTTTCCAGAAAGTTCCCTAATCCCCCTTGCTGGAGAGTGGAATCACAGGGTTTTATTAGAGTGATGGTAGCCTCAGCTGCATAATCAAACAACTGGGCTTTGCAGGCAAGCTGACTTAATTAGCTGTGTGTGTATATGTGTGCACATGCGCTGTGAGTATAAGGAAGTAAAAAATGAATATAAATGGGTCAAATGGAAGACATTTAAATTTCAGGCCCACAGCTGTTCTGTGGCTCCTTTTGGCTTCTGACATCAAGTTCCTCCTAATGAAATATTAAATGTTAATAAAAGAAATGTTAAACAAAACCACTATTAGTTTTTGGTCAAGTTCCTTTTACACTTCGGTTTAATTCAAACAAGCTAGTGGGCATTCTTTTTCTCCTGCTCAACTTGAAATGGTTACAAACAAATAACCTCTCTCAAAATCTTTAATCTCTCTGAAATTTATTCTCCAGGAATATTAGTTCACCTTATTTTTTTAAGCAAAAAATAAAGTTCATTATAATTTGTTAATCTAACTCTGCTGCCAAGTTGGCTGTTTTATTTAACAATAAATTGAATACAAAAGCTCCCTAAGGCAGGAAGATAGAGTACTAAGCTCTGAAAGTTTGGCAGTTTAATTGACATTTCATAGTAGCCTCAGGCAGAAGTTAATTTCAGCACTGGTTATATACATATTGTTTTTTGTTGTATAGGTTACTGCGTGTGTACATACATATACATATATCTGTCTTGAGGGTTATGCTGCAAGTAAATTAAGTATGATTTTGTTTTGCTTGTTTTATATATACTCCTGCCTGTATCATATAAAATTTAATGTTAGAATTGTGAAAGAAAAGTTACTCTTTAATGCTTTTTTCAGAATGTCATTCTTTGGAAAGTTATGTTATTTTTAAGTTGGGTGGGCATCACTAGAAAACAAAAAATAAGTTTCATACCTGTAACAGTTTGAATTGTGCCCCTTAAAATTCATGATTTAAAGCCCTAACCCTCCTTATCTCAGACATAGTTTAAAGACCTAACCCTCCTTATCTCAGATCTTATTTAGAGATAAGAAGTACTCAGGTTAAAATGAGGCCATTTGGGTGGGCCTGAATCCAAAATGACTGGTGTCCTACTAAAAAGGGGAGACATGGACACAGGAGTATGGTAGAGAAAAGATGGTGTGAAGAGATGGAGGGAGAAGGTGGCCGCCTGTAAGCCAAGAGAGACTGGAACAGATCCTTCCCTAAGCCCTCAGAGCAAAGAAACCCTGTTAGCACCTTGCTCTTGAACTTCTAGCCTCCAGAACCATAAACAATAAATTTCCGTGAGTAATCTCCAGTACTTTGTAGGACAACCCAGCAGCGTACACTTTCCCTTAAAGGAAATGCAATACCTTATAACAATAATCTACCTTCAAACACACTAAAGACAGTAAAGCAAGAGTGTACTTGATTGCTTTTATGTATTGAGTGACATTTGGAAAAAATTTTAACCTATTTGAAATCAGTCTTTAATCAACTCATGATATAGATGGCCACACTGAAGGGTCCCAGTCCCTTATTAACATCCATCAGAAAGTCTCATCTCTCAAAAAATGCTTAAAGTGGGAAAAGGGAAAGATAACTACGTATCTTTTAAGTGGATCAACTTTTCTTTAGGGAGAAAGGAAAACACCTCTCAAACATGCTGTGAATTACGCTGCATACATTCTATTGCCTACATTCTAGTAAAAAGCAAAATCTATCACCTGTATTCTGTGTGAGTACAGTGATATTCTGGAGCCTGGTATTCATAGTTTTACTTTAGACAGGTTAGGTCTCTCTGCAATTTCTCCCGCAGGGTTGAGGTCTTCATCCAGCTGCTGGCCCTATTAGGAAGTCAACTAAAGGCTTATGAGGCTTTATAAGTCCTAATGTTGTTGGGGCTGGTAATTCATCAGTAGTAGATGCAGAAGCCACAGGGAAAAGCTCAGAGCACCGGGAGAACTAAAGACAGGAAGGCAAGAGTCTCTATGAGCCTTCAGATTAATCTTCCCAGGAAGGAGTGGAGACACTAATGCTTGAGGAACATAAAAACAGACTGCAAAAAACGGGAAGGAAAAAAACCACATTATAGCTTTTACTTATTTTGTTGGACTTTTATTTCCAAATCACACAATTGTCTGAGATGATTTAATGCACAATTACATAAAAAATGAAATTAACATGTTTTTAAAAGCATAAAAGCAACTGCTAAATAAAGCCATAACATTTTTCTCTGCACTCCCAAGATAATGAAGCTTATTTTTCATCTCTAACTGTGCTTCTGTGTCATAAGGATGGAATTTGGGGCAGGAAGGGGGCAGGGAAATAGACTTTCGTTACCAAGAGGCTATCTTGCAGCTCCCTGGGAAGTGGCTTTTGTCACTTTCAAAGTGCAGCAGGCTAAGCAACAGAAGAGTAAGGCCTGTGAACGGTATCATTAGGACACCAAAGCCCTCTCTCCTGGATCAAGTTACAGGGGCAAGAGCAGAGGAGATGGAAGGTGACAGAGGGTACATAATTTGTGTCTTGGTACCTACTGGGCAGCAAAATGTTGACTGTTGATTTAAGATGCTTCTTTCCTTTGATATAGGTATAGCCACCTTAATAATGATATATACCTCTGCACACACATGTATGTGAAACCTGATAGAGACCTCTCCCTCTGTGTAAGTACACCCACCAGTTTTACATGCAACACAAATTTGTAAACATACAATTATGTTAAGACTGCCTCTGGGTTCTAGTTGAAATGTTTCCATTATCATTATGATCCATAAAATATTCCTTCAAATTTCTGAGAAAAAATACAATCATGTCTTATTTTCAGGATGATTTTCATAGTCAATGTGGTATAGTGTAGTGATAAATGAAAAGTAATGATTCTACTAAAAGCCTGAGTAATATGAACATATAAGAGCATCTGGGCTTCCCAGGTGGCGCTAGTGGTAAAGAACCCACCTGCCAATGCAGGAGACATAAGAGTCACAGATTCGATCCATGGGTCAGGGAGATGCCCTGTAGGAGGGCATGGCAACCCACTCCAGTATTCTTGCCTGGAGAATGCTATGGTCAGAGGAACCTGGCCAGCTACAGTGCATTTTGTCACAAAGAGTTGGATGCAACTGAAATGACTTAGCATGCATGCATAAGAGTATCTACCATATTCCAGGATTGTGCTTGTGTTGGAAATAGAAATAAACTTATAGGGCTTTGTTCCTGCCCTTAGAGCTCACAATCTGTCTGATATTTTTGTTTTTGTCCTATTCCTTAAATAACAGCTAATACAAGTTACTCATGCATGGATATATGTCCAGAGGAAGAGACATTACTAAAGGAAAGAATATAATTGATTGCTGGTTTTCCTCCGTCTCAACTACTGCATGGGATTTTTGGTTGAGGACCCTGTGTAAGTTGGAGGTGATCCCTCTATCTCCTACATGCTTTGCCCAGGCAAGATCAGTCTTATCAAAGGGCCAAATCGTTACCTAGTGTGCATCTTTTTATATTTTCCATGATTTAAAATGCAGTGGGAGAAAAATATTAAAGGTGCAATGGTGCTTCACATCTATGAATTAATTAATGAAAAGTTTTCTGTGAAAGTTCAGAAAAAATGTACATATATACATATAAAACTATCAAAAGATTTTTGTGCTATCTTAATGGGGGTACAGAATTAAATTATAAGTTAGTTTGGACTTCTAAGAGAATGACCTGAAGACATCGCATCTTGACATAGTGCCATAGTGGAGAGATTTGTGGAGATATCTTTTTAGAGGATTCTGGTAATGATCTAGTCTAATTCAAATTATCTTTGGTTTGGGGCTGGGTATTAGTGTCACTTTTAAAAGTTATCTGTAAGAATCTTAGGTGTTCAGGCTAATATCTGAATTTGCACAAACATTTGGGACATGATCTGTGAAAAAAGAGAGCCCTGGAGGAAACTAAAAGCCTTCAAACGTAACCAGAACCAGACAGGCTAGTGGGTATCTGTGTGTGTGAGCATGTGTTTGTGTGCAGGTAGGTGTGAATGCATGTGATTATGTTTATTTATGTGTGTATATTTGTGTGCATATGTTTTTGTGTATTTATATGAATGTATGACTGAGTAATATGTATGCATTGATCATGCATGTTTGTGCATGTGTTTTGTATGCCTATGTGTGTAGTATATATGTAGAATTAAGTTTGTGAGCTCTGTGTCTGTGAATGTGGTTCAATGCCTTTTTAACTCTCATAATTTTTTTTTCATTAATTCTGATTAACATTGTTAGTCCATTCAGGCTGCTATTACAAAGTAAGACAGACTAGGTAGATTATGAACCAGAGAAATTTATTGCACTTCATTCTATAGGCTCTAAGTCTGAAATCAAATGTGACCCCTCGTCTAGCTGCAAATTTCTCACTGTATCCTCACATGGTGTAAGGGATTGGAGATGGCCTTGGAGCCACTTTGTAGGAACTAGTCTCATTTAGGAGAATTCCACCTTCATAGCTTTAGCACCTCCTAAAAAAAAACCACTTATTAATCCCATCTCCTTTGAGGGTTAGGATTTCAACATAAAAATTTTAGGGAGACACAAACATTCAGACTATAGCATTAACTCATGGAATTTCTGCTTTTATAAACCTATTCTGTTAAGACATTTGCCTAGGTAAGTACCAAGTAAAGAACCATTAAATATAAAATGGCAGACAAGAGTATAGGATGGTTCCTTAGCTGTGTTACTCTAGAAAGTTTCATAGACTACTTCATATAAGTCTGGGTTACTTATTTTGTGTTTAGCTGTTTTCCTTCACATCTATTGAAGCAATGTATAATGCAGAATCTAAAGAAATGTCAATGCTTTCTTAAACATTATTAACATAGTATTTTCTGGTACTAAAATTTATAATTTATAAAGTTATTGTGAACATATTTTGGAATATTTGAGAGTATGATTACATGAAGCCCTGCAGACTTCATAGATAATATCTGAATAGGTAAACACACACCAACATGAACTGAGTATTAGATCTCATCCCTTTCTTCTGCTTAACAAATCACTTCAGGAATTTTCCTCTCTTCTTTCATCATCAATTCTGTTTCTTGAATCTTAGCTATAAGTATTAAATAAGTTTTTATGTTGCAGGTTATTGTTTCAAAATCTGTTCTTGATTGTACTTCCTCCACTAGCAGTGGCCCCAATTCTTGCCTTCTCTTAGTAGGAAAACGCCTGGAAATCACTGTCAACACACTGTCCTTTCCCCCTTAAAAAACATTCTGTTCCACTGAAACTGACCTTGTAAAGGTTATTAATGACCTCCAAGTTGCTAATCCCATTGTCCATTCTCAGTCTTTTTTGAGACCCATTAAGTCTCATTTGACCCAATACATCACTCCTGTCTCCTGGAAAGATTTTCTATTCCCTTGGCCTCCAGGATGGTTTTGCACCTAAGTCATTAACTGCTTTTTCTGAGTCTTCTTTGCTTCTCTTTTCTCTATGAAACTTATCACCTTTTAACATACTATTCAATATACTTGTTTATTTCTCTTGTTGGCCTCTAGTCCATGTGCTCCATTAAGCCAGGGATTTTTGTATGTTTTGTTCACTGCTGTCCATATCCCCCATGCCAAATATCATAGGTACTTGATACATATATTATTTTCATAAATAATAATAAGATTGACATTGTACTATATGTATTACATGCTGATGTGCTTTTTGTGTGTGTGTTTAATAGTACTCAAGAAAGCCCTATTTTGTGAGATTTTTCCTAGTACAGTATGATCTGTTTCTGGTCATATCCTATTCTATTAAAGTTACTATTACTGGATATATACATAGCTTGAATTTTTAGCTAATAGAAAGTATATTACCTTCATAAATGTCCATCTGTATAAATATTTGTACATCCTTCAGGTTATTCCCTAAGAATTATTTTTTTGGAAGAGGTGTCATTTCAGCCAAAGTGTGTGCTTATATTATGGGTTTAGATGTATTAACTGAATTAACCTCCAGAAAGTTGGCATTTACTCTTCCATCATAGGTTGTAAGAATACCCCTTACCCAGCATGCCAAGCCACATTTTATATTACCATTAAAATATCTCACCAACCTGATATGCAAAATGCATATGAATTTGAATTAACTTTTTTATTTTGGAAGAATTTTAGATTTATAAATGTCACAAAGGTAGTATAGTCTTCCCTAATGTTAACATAGTACATAATCTTGGTACATTTGCCAAAACTAAGCAATAGACATGGTATATTCTGATTAACTAACTCCACCTACTAATGTTTTGAGTTACTTATTTTCACTGGTTGAATCCCACTCTCTCCATTTGTCATTTGTATGTCTTCTTTCATAAAATGTAATTGATGTCATTTGCCAGTTTTTTTTAATTGTGTAATATATTTCTGATGAATTAAAATTTTTCATTTTATATATGATAGACTGAGATCTGTTGAAAGTAGTGATCATTTATACTGAAGACATTGCATCTCAAAATGTCTATCATATTATCAGTAGTTTCTCCTAAATTGGTAGATGCTTTATGACAAGATTGCATCATCCTAAGTATTTGGGAAACACTGATATGTAAGAGAATGCAACTGTGACTTTTAAACTGAGATTAATTAGATTCAAGTTATTTCTTGATTTATTAGTTAAATCTCTGTTACAAGTGAAAAATTCTGACTCAACATGCTTAAACACAAAAGGTAATGAATTGTATGATATAATGATAAATCCCAGGGTAAGGGAGCTAGATTCAGAAATCCCATGTTGTCATTAGGACTTGGCATCTCTCTGTTTCTCAACTCCACGTCGACTTCATTTGTCTTGACCTGCAGGATAGTAAGAGGGCCTCCAGCACAAATCTCATGGACCGCTTATTTGGTCCTGAACCAATCACAGTGACATGAGAAATAAGCTGCACTGAATGGCTTTTTCCAGGGGCAAGTGTCCACTCCTAGAAGTAGATACAATCTCATGTACTGAGATAGAAAGAATGTATATCCCTGAATAAAAATTGTGTGCTGTTTCCTAGAGTGAGTATGAATGTCATGGAGTTAAACAATAAATGTCTGCTGTTATTAGATTTCACACATGATCATTAAGAAGTCCACTTTAATTTCAGATGAAACCACACAGTATTCCAAAACTGTCATGAGCATTGTTTTCAATTACCTGTGACATAAGTAGGATAAACATTTTTTTTTTTTTACCCCATTCTACCTATGAGGAAACTCAGCTCAATGATATATAGTTAGCAGTGCTAAAAGCCAGCTCTTATTCCTTATTTACTGATCATTATTTCCATCTGTAACTACATTACTTAGAACCATTACTTGTAACCACACAGAAAATTTAACACTCAACATCAGTTTTTACAGTGGTCCATCAGCCACTGTGTCATTTATTAATGCCTTTTGTTCAAATGTTCTAATGACCCACTATCCATGGTACATTTCACAAACACATTTGAAAATTTTTGAGGCTTTCACCAAAAGGCTGTCGGCTGTTACCCCAATGATCTACAGCTTAGATCTCCTACTGTGAATCCTCTGGTCTTTCTTTTATTTTGCTATGTATCTACACTGTTGTCAAGGATACCCAGCTCTCTCCTCTCCTGCCTGAACAGTCAACAAGGTGTTCTATTAAAAGTCCCAATTAGACTTGTACAGCCATTCACCTGTACATTCATCTCTACTCTTTCACCCACCCACACTCAACTAACTCCCTGATCTAAAAAATACCAAGAGGCCAGGAGTCATCAGGAGAATGAACAAAGTACATAAGATCTTCGGGTATCACATAATAGCTATGGCAATGTTACCTCAAGTAATTGCTGCCCTAACAAAGCAGAACAAAACCAGATTGAAAAGATGTAAATAAAGAGAGCGAGAGAGCAAGGGGGTGATGGCAAGTTTTTCAATTTTATGGCTGTTGTATTATTAGAATTTTCAAGACTAAAAGGGTATTTTCAATGTGAAAATTATTGCTTGAGGTAGGGCAAGAGAAAAGTTGGTGAGATAGCAAAGAAGCCTTCAATTGATAGCATCATAAAATGGTATAAATACTTGGAATTCAAATTGTATTATTTAGTTAGTAAATGTCTAGCTAATTTTCAAATTATGAGGCAGTATAGAGTAGTGGTTAAGAACAGGGGTTTTAGAATCGGAGATGATGATGATGATTCCACTTACTGCTTGAATGTCCTTGGAGATTGCATAATCCTATCTGAGACTCAGTTTCATCATCTAGAAAATGAAATTACTAAAATTACTAATAATAGTGCCTACACTGTGATACCTTATAAGGATGCAGCAAGATAATGCATATAATGCATTGACTGCAGCCTCTCCACAAAGAAAGAATCAATGCATGTTAGTTTTCTTTTAATAATACATAATGTTATTAAGAAGGTTGTGAGCAAATCTTTCCTTTTATCTTTAGGCTTTTGTAATTTTATAAAATTTATATGACTCTTTAATAATTTGTATAAAGCTTTGAATGTTTTCTAGTAAGCTTATCCCTGATGCTAAGGAGAGGCAAAAAGCAGACAAGAAAACAAGGATGCTTAGTCTCTAGAAAAGGACCCTCACTGGAAGATGATGCTGGTCAGGATGAGGAAGACATTACTTTTATCCTGTGTGGCCACAGGGGAAAGAAAATAGATGTATGAATGGAATGTTCAAGAAGACAGATTTTGGTTAATTGTAATATGACTTTTACTCACTCTAAAATTCAAAATTAACCTGTAATGCTAAAGTCTGCTTCTAGAGAAAGTCAACTCCTTTCCCTAGAGGTTTCCAAATAAAAGCTGGGCAAAATCTTAGCAAGGAAATTACAGAGAAGATGCATTTGTGGAACAGAGGGTAAGAGTGGGTTAGGTGAGATGATTGAAGGAGGCTTTCCTGCTGTGGTACTCTGTGATTCTGATTTTTAAGTGAAAATTAGATATTTTTGTTTTTGATAGATGTGCATTCAGTCACTCATTCAGGAAACCTTTATTGATACAACAAGAAATGTCATGGAAACTTGCTTCTTAAGAGTGTAGATAGTGGAGTCTAATATGCCTGTGTTCAGTACTGGTCTTGGCATTGAATCTATTATGATTTCGGCAAATGACTTGACATCTCTGTGGCCGTTATTTACTCATGTTAAAAAAGAAGTAATAGTAGCTTTACCTAGAAGGAATTCTAGGAGTATCAAATAAAATATATAATAACCTTAGCACAGTTCCTGGATTCTGTTATGCACTCGGTAAATGTTTACTATTGTTACTATTAATAGTGAGAAAATGAAAAAAAGAAATTATATATGCAGGATCAAAGATGAATTGCCTTCTATCTTAAATGTTGAAAATTTAGTCAATGAGGAAGACTTGAGCATAACTATCTAGAATCCAATGGAGTAAATAATGCATATGTCTCTGTAGGAATCCATTCATTTATTCAGATATAGGTATCTGTACCTATTAGGTAGAAAAGGTCCCTGATATCATGGAATTTTGAGGGGCTCCCAAATCACTGCAGATGGTGATTGCAGCCATGAAATTAAAAGACGCTTACTCCTTTGAAGAAAAGTTATGACCAACCTAGATAGCATATTAAACAGCAGAAACATTACTTTGCCAACAAAGGTCTGTCTAGTCAAGGCTATGGTTTTTCCAGTAGTCATGTATGGATGTGAGAGTTGGACTGTGAAGAAAGCTGAGTGCAGAAGAATTGATGGTTTTGAACTGTGGTGTTGGAGAAGACTCTTGAGAGTCCCTTGGACTGCAAGGAGATCCAACCAGTCCATTCTAAAGGAGATCAGCCCTGGGATTTCTTTGGAAGGACTGATGCTAAAGCTGAAACTCCAATACTTTGGCCACCTTATGCGAAGAATTGACTCATTGGAAAAGACTCTGATGCTGGGGTGGGAGGGGGGGCAGGAGGAGAAGTGGATGACAGAGGATGAGATGGCTGGATAAGTAAAGAACCATTAAATATAAAATGGCAGACAAGAGTATAGGATGGTTCCTTAGCTGTGTTACTCTAGAAAGTTTCATAGACTACTTCATATAAGTCTGGGTTACTTATTTTGTGTTTAGCTGTTTTCCTTCACATCTATTGAAGCAATGTATAATGCAGAATCTAAAGAAATGTCAATGCTTTCTTAAACATTATTAACATAGTATTTTCTGGTACTAAAATTTATAATTTATAAAGTTATTGTGAACATATTTTGGAATATTTGAGAGTATGATTACATGAAGCCCTGCAGACTTCATAGATAATATCTGAATAGGTAAACACACACCAACATGAACTGAGTATTAGATCTCATCCCTTTCTTCTGCTTAACAAATCACTTCAGGAATTTTCCTCTCTTCTTTCATCATCAATTCTGTTTCTTGAATCTTAGCTATAAGTATTAAATAAGTTTTTATGTTGCAGGTTATTGTTTCAAAATCTGTTCTTGATTGTACTTCCTCCACTAGCAGTGGCCCCAATTCTTGCCTTCTCTTAGTAGGAAAACGCCTGGAAATCACTGTCAACACACTGTCCTTTCCCCCTTAAAAAACATTCTGTTCCACTGAAACTGACCTTGTAAAGGTTATTAATGACCTCCAAGTTGCTAATCCCATTGTCCATTCTCAGTCTTTTTTGAGACCCATTAAGTCTCATTTGACCCAATACATCACTCCTGTCTCCTGGAAAGATTTTCTATTCCCTTGGCCTCCAGGATGGTTTTGCACCTAAGTCATTAACTGCTTTTTCTGAGTCTTCTTTGCTTCTCTTTTCTCTATGAAACTTATCACCTTTTAACATACTATTCAATATACTTGTTTATTTCTCTTGTTGGCCTCTAGTCCATGTGCTCCATTAAGCCAGGGATTTTTGTATGTTTTGTTCACTGCTGTCCATATCCCCCATGCCAAATATCATAGGTACTTGATACATATATTATTTTCATAAATAATAATAAGATTGACATTGTACTATATGTATTACATGCTGATGTGCTTTTTGTGTGTGTGTTTAATAGTACTCAAGAAAGCCCTATTTTGTGAGATTTTTCCTAGTACAGTATGATCTGTTTCTGGTCATATCCTATTCTATTAAAGTTACTATTACTGGATATATACATAGCTTGAATTTTTAGCTAATAGAAAGTATATTACCTTCATAAATGTCCATCTGTATAAATATTTGTACATCCTTCAGGTTATTCCCTAAGAATTATTTTTTTGGAAGAGGTGTCATTTCAGCCAAAGTGTGTGCTTATATTATGGGTTTAGATGTATTAACTGAATTAACCTCCAGAAAGTTGGCATTTACTCTTCCATCATAGGTTGTAAGAATACCCCTTACCCAGCATGCCAAGCCACATTTTATATTACCATTAAAATATCTCACCAACCTGATATGCAAAATGCATATGAATTTGAATTAACTTTTTTATTTTGGAAGAATTTTAGATTTATAAATGTCACAAAGGTAGTATAGTCTTCCCTAATGTTAACATAGTACATAATCTTGGTACATTTGCCAAAACTAAGCAATAGACATGGTATATTCTGATTAACTAACTCCACCTACTAATGTTTTGAGTTACTTATTTTCACTGGTTGAATCCCACTCTCTCCATTTGTCATTTGTATGTCTTCTTTCATAAAATGTAATTGATGTCATTTGCCAGTTTTTTTTAATTGTGTAATATATTTCTGATGAATTAAAATTTTTCATTTTATATATGATAGACTGAGATCTGTTGAAAGTAGTGATCATTTATACTGAAGACATTGCATCTCAAAATGTCTATCATATTATCAGTAGTTTCTCCTAAATTGGTAGATGCTTTATGACAAGATTGCATCATCCTAAGTATTTGGGAAACACTGATATGTAAGAGAATGCAACTGTGACTTTTAAACTGAGATTAATTAGATTCAAGTTATTTCTTGATTTATTAGTTAAATCTCTGTTACAAGTGAAAAATTCTGACTCAACATGCTTAAACACAAAAGGTAATGAATTGTATGATATAATGATAAATCCCAGGGTAAGGGAGCTAGATTCAGAAATCCCATGTTGTCATTAGGACTTGGCATCTCTCTGTTTCTCAACTCCACGTCGACTTCATTTGTCTTGACCTGCAGGATAGTAAGAGGGCCTCCAGCACAAATCTCATGGACCGCTTATTTGGTCCTGAACCAATCACAGTGACATGAGAAATAAGCTGCACTGAATGGCTTTTTCCAGGGGCAAGTGTCCACTCCTAGAAGTAGATACAATCTCATGTACTGAGATAGAAAGAATGTATATCCCTGAATAAAAATTGTGTGCTGTTTCCTAGAGTGAGTATGAATGTCATGGAGTTAAACAATAAATGTCTGCTGTTATTAGATTTCACACATGATCATTAAGAAGTCCACTTTAATTTCAGATGAAACCACACAGTATTCCAAAACTGTCATGAGCATTGTTTTCAATTACCTGTGACATAAGTAGGATAAACATTTTTTTTTTTTTACCCCATTCTACCTATGAGGAAACTCAGCTCAATGATATATAGTTAGCAGTGCTAAAAGCCAGCTCTTATTCCTTATTTACTGATCATTATTTCCATCTGTAACTACATTACTTAGAACCATTACTTGTAACCACACAGAAAATTTAACACTCAACATCAGTTTTTACAGTGGTCCATCAGCCACTGTGTCATTTATTAATGCCTTTTGTTCAAATGTTCTAATGACCCACTATCCATGGTACATTTCACAAACACATTTGAAAATTTTTGAGGCTTTCACCAAAAGGCTGTCGGCTGTTACCCCAATGATCTACAGCTTAGATCTCCTACTGTGAATCCTCTGGTCTTTCTTTTATTTTGCTATGTATCTACACTGTTGTCAAGGATACCCAGCTCTCTCCTCTCCTGCCTGAACAGTCAACAAGGTGTTCTATTAAAAGTCCCAATTAGACTTGTACAGCCATTCACCTGTACATTCATCTCTACTCTTTCACCCACCCACACTCAACTAACTCCCTGATCTAAAAAATACCAAGAGGCCAGGAGTCATCAGGAGAATGAACAAAGTACATAAGATCTTCGGGTATCACATAATAGCTATGGCAATGTTACCTCAAGTAATTGCTGCCCTAACAAAGCAGAACAAAACCAGATTGAAAAGATGTAAATAAAGAGAGCGAGAGAGCAAGGGGGTGATGGCAAGTTTTTCAATTTTATGGCTGTTGTATTATTAGAATTTTCAAGACTAAAAGGGTATTTTCAATGTGAAAATTATTGCTTGAGGTAGGGCAAGAGAAAAGTTGGTGAGATAGCAAAGAAGCCTTCAATTGATAGCATCATAAAATGGTATAAATACTTGGAATTCAAATTGTATTATTTAGTTAGTAAATGTCTAGCTAATTTTCAAATTATGAGGCAGTATAGAGTAGTGGTTAAGAACAGGGGTTTTAGAATCGGAGATGATGATGATGATTCCACTTACTGCTTGAATGTCCTTGGAGATTGCATAATCCTATCTGAGACTCAGTTTCATCATCTAGAAAATGAAATTACTAAAATTACTAATAATAGTGCCTACACTGTGATACCTTATAAGGATGCAGCAAGATAATGCATATAATGCATTGACTGCAGCCTCTCCACAAAGAAAGAATCAATGCATGTTAGTTTTCTTTTAATAATACATAATGTTATTAAGAAGGTTGTGAGCAAATCTTTCCTTTTATCTTTAGGCTTTTGTAATTTTATAAAATTTATATGACTCTTTAATAATTTGTATAAAGCTTTGAATGTTTTCTAGTAAGCTTATCCCTGATGCTAAGGAGAGGCAAAAAGCAGACAAGAAAACAAGGATGCTTAGTCTCTAGAAAAGGACCCTCACTGGAAGATGATGCTGGTCAGGATGAGGAAGACATTACTTTTATCCTGTGTGGCCACAGGGGAAAGAAAATAGATGTATGAATGGAATGTTCAAGAAGACAGATTTTGGTTAATTGTAATATGACTTTTACTCACTCTAAAATTCAAAATTAACCTGTAATGCTAAAGTCTGCTTCTAGAGAAAGTCAACTCCTTTCCCTAGAGGTTTCCAAATAAAAGCTGGGCAAAATCTTAGCAAGGAAATTACAGAGAAGATGCATTTGTGGAACAGAGGGTAAGAGTGGGTTAGGTGAGATGATTGAAGGAGGCTTTCCTGCTGTGGTACTCTGTGATTCTGATTTTTAAGTGAAAATTAGATATTTTTGTTTTTGATAGATGTGCATTCAGTCACTCATTCAGGAAACCTTTATTGATACAACAAGAAATGTCATGGAAACTTGCTTCTTAAGAGTGTAGATAGTGGAGTCTAATATGCCTGTGTTCAGTACTGGTCTTGGCATTGAATCTATTATGATTTCGGCAAATGACTTGACATCTCTGTGGCCGTTATTTACTCATGTTAAAAAAGAAGTAATAGTAGCTTTACCTAGAAGGAATTCTAGGAGTATCAAATAAAATATATAATAACCTTAGCACAGTTCCTGGATTCTGTTATGCACTCGGTAAATGTTTACTATTGTTACTATTAATAGTGAGAAAATGAAAAAAAGAAATTATATATGCAGGATCAAAGATGAATTGCCTTCTATCTTAAATGTTGAAAATTTAGTCAATGAGGAAGACTTGAGCATAACTATCTAGAATCCAATGGAGTAAATAATGCATATGTCTCTGTAGGAATCCATTCATTTATTCAGATATAGGTATCTGTACCTATTAGGTAGAAAAGGTCCCTGATATCATGGAATTTTGAGGGGCTCCCAAATCACTGCAGATGGTGATTGCAGCCATGAAATTAAAAGACGCTTACTCCTTTGAAGAAAAGTTATGACCAACCTAGATAGCATATTAAACAGCAGAAACATTACTTTGCCAACAAAGGTCTGTCTAGTCAAGGCTATGGTTTTTCCAGTAGTCATGTATGGATGTGAGAGTTGGACTGTGAAGAAAGCTGAGTGCAGAAGAATTGATGGTTTTGAACTGTGGTGTTGGAGAAGACTCTTGAGAGTCCCTTGGACTGCAAGGAGATCCAACCAGTCCATTCTAAAGGAGATCAGCCCTGGGATTTCTTTGGAAGGACTGATGCTAAAGCTGAAACTCCAATACTTTGGCCACCTTATGCGAAGAATTGACTCATTGGAAAAGACTCTGATGCTGGGGTGGGAGGTGGGGGCAGGAGGAGAAGGGGACGACAGAGGATGAGATGGCTGGATGGCATCACCGACTTGATAGACGTGAGTTTGGGTGAACTCCGGGAGTTGGTGATGGACAGGGAGGCCTGGAGTGCTGCAATTCATGCGGTAGCAAAAAGTCGGACACAACTGAGCGACTGAGCTGAAATGAATAGTGGAAGAAGAATCATAAGCAAACAAACCATATAAAATAGGGCAGTAGACATAAAGAATGACATCTGGATGGCACGTGTGGTCAGGACTCATGTGGCCGAGGAGCCAACAGGATCTGTTACTTGAATGTTGAAAAATGAGTTTAGAGGGAGGAAAGATGGCTTCTAGATGGACTCACTAGGTCACCTTCGTGGCAAAAAAAACATGATATTAGAGCTCATTCTTAAAGGATGATTACAGTTTCATGATCTATCTATTAGTTGATTCACTCAGCTAGTATTTCATGTGTTTGTGAGACTCACTATAATTAACATTGAAAATTCAGGGGAATATTCTCTCATAGAGCATAAGATGGAGAACAGGTAGCTGTCTCTGAGATGGAAGAAGCTACAACAGTATCAGGGTAAGAAAGCACACTTCTTGCAGAAAATATAACAGAGAAAAGGCTGCTGCTGCTAAGTCGCTTCAGTCGTGTCCGACTCTGTGCGACCCCATAGATGGCAGCCCACCAGGCTCCCCCGTCCCTGGGATTCTCCAGGCAAGAACACTGGAGTGGATTGCCATTTCCTTCTCCAATGCATGAAAGTGAAAAGTGAAAGGGAAGTCGCTCAGTCGTGTCTGACTCATAGCGACCCCATGGACTGCAGCCTACCAGGCCCCTCTACCTGTGGGGTTTTCCAGGCAAGAGTACTGGATTGGGTTGCCATTGCCTTCTCTGGAGAAAAGGCTAGAAAGTTTGAAAAGTTTAGAGGATATAGAACTTCATTCTTCAGATAATAATAAATTACTTAAAATCTTTTGAACAGGAAGTAATAGGATCAGATGTTTGTAAAACAACTCAGGGACAGTTAGGAAACTTTCAATAATTATGTATGGTGTTACATGACTTCTTGCTCATTCATTCATTCACACATCCATTACTTCAGCAAGTACTGAACCTATGTGTCCAGTCCAAAGCAAGAGGATTAGTGGAGGTTTACCGTACTAAAGTTACAGATGCAAACAAGTAGAAAACAGACATATTTGAAGCCAATACATGAAGAGGACTGTAATTTCAAGTGAAGTGAAGGTTTAAAGAAATAACTGTAAATGTGTTTTTTCTATTCTTTGTTAGAAAAATAGAAGCTTCTTTTAAAAATCCAATTATGCTATTTTTCTGTCTACCTTAGCCTGTTATGAGCAAGACTTAAAGTTGGATTGAACAGATGACCCTAGATAAAAATGCTAGGATAAGAAAAACCTAATATATTCAACCAACTGTAATAATTCACATTTTAAGATTTCATTTAGACTATTATGAATAATTTTGCTATACTATACAGTCTCTAAAAACTATAGTTAGATAACATTTTCAGTCTACAAAATCAAATGAATTTATTTAGATGATATACAATCTTTCTAATGGTGGAAATTTCATATAAGGCTTTTATTTTAATAATTTCAAATGAAGATCATACACTTTTGTTGAAAAGATCTCATGGTCAGGTTTTTCAAATGCCACTCTCAGTTTTGTGAGCTAATGCAAGTTCATAGTTAAAGAAACTGGTATGTAATCATGTTGCTTTCCTTTCAAGATAACAAGATAATGTAAATTTCCTCTAAAAAATTTTATTTTTGCATAACTGAGAGTAGGCAACCAGGACTGACATAAATATGGAGACAAAGTTGGCAAACACAAAATGGGAATTGTGTTTGAAAATTTTTTGGCAAAGCTTCTTCAACCTACAATAGCAATCTTCCTTTAACATAGTCGCTGATTATGGGATCACAAAGATAAGGCAGTAGTGGCCAGGTGTGTTTTGTGACCCAGAAACAATTAGAGCAGGAAGCAGAAACACAACTAAAGCTGGAATGAACAGATTCTAGCAGAGTTCCTCTGGAAGCATGGATAATGGGAGTTGGGAATGAATGTGTGTTAAGCAAGTTCCCAGAATAACTGCTAACAGTACTCAGCGTAGTGGAAGTGTCTCAGTTTCTTCCCTTCCTGGTCCCGATCTTTCCTCTCTGTGTGGACCCTTTTCAGGTGTCCAGCACCCTAGCGATAAAATACCTGTCTTTTTTTAGGATGACTTAAATTAGTTTTTATTGTTTGCAACCTAAGAACAAAACAAAAAGAACTTAAACCTTACAGTTAAGCCCTATTCACAGTAACCAGGACATGGAAACAACCCAGGTACTCATCAAGAGACAGTTGGCTTAAGAAGATAAGAGTACATGAATGCACTGGAATATTACTCAGTCTTAAAAGAGTAAAATAATGCTTTTGGCAGCAACACTGAGGGACCTAGAGAATATAGTAGTCAGTGAAGTAAGTCAGACAGAGAAAGGCAAATGCTATATGATATCATTGATATGTGAAATCTAAAAAAAAATACAACAAATTATATTCAAACCAGAATGAATCTATTGATATATGCAAATGAATCTGTATACAAAACGGAAACAGACAGAGTTAGAAAACAAACTTCTGGTTACTAAAGTGGGGGAGGGAGAGAGACAAATTAGTATGGGATTAAGAGATACACCTACTATACACAAAACAGGCAAGCAACAAAGATTTACTGTATAGCACAGGTAATTATATTCGATATCTTGTAGTATAATCTGCAAGAAAACAAAAACAGTAATGCTGCACGTTTGAAACTAACACAATATTTAATCAACTATGTTTCAATTAAACATAAAAATAAATAAAAATAAAGTTAGCCTAGCATTTATTCAGTATAAAATGTTTTTCAGCTAAAGAAATAAGAACCCATTTGTCAGAAAGTGTTTCTTGTGACCTCAAAGACAAGATATATTTTTCTGTGGTTTTGAAATTTTACAGAATATTATTTATAGGTTCTCCCATACTTTCCTCTACCTGTACTAACCCAGAGTAAAGAGAATTCCTAGTGCAAGCAAAGGAAGTTCAGCCTTGCCACAAATATAGATGATCTTGAACTCTAAATCAATTGGAATGGATTTTAAAACAAAACTAGGACAAGTCCTTTTAGAAATTAAGTTAGGGCCGACAATAGTACTTCTAGGGTAACACTGTGATGTTGATGTGATTGATTTCAGCCTATTGCTTGAAATATTCACAAAATTCTCCTTCCTCATTTAGGTCTCTGAACTGTTCAAGGGTATGTTTATCAGCAGCAGGGAGAAATGCCTGGTAGCTTTAGAAGATTGCCCTGTCTCTTTGTATTACTTCTTTCAACTCTGATGTTTACTTCAATGTTTAAAATGACACCGATGGGATCTGTAGGTTCAGATGGATTTTGGTAAGCTTAAAGTTAATGTCACTGAGACCAAAACTTTCCCAAACAGCTGGCAATTATTAATCACTTCCTCTTTATCCATTATAAATCTTCCCTTTTTTGTTGCTATTGTTTTTTTCTTTAATGATACATATTAAAAATTAATGGTGAAATGATTTTAGAAGAGTGCCCACTTGTATTTTGTTAGCAGGTGTAATTCATGAAGAGCATTGTGCAGAAACCTCCATTACAATGCCCCTTCCTGACAATCCAATTGTGAGACGCGATTACTATTTATTAATTGCTTGGGCTGCACTGTCATGGTTTATGATGTTAGCACAGACCCTCGATTGAGTTACATTCTTGTATTCAATTAGAGACTGTGTGTTATTGTATGTGTTAACACTGTGGAACCACAGATGCTAGCCATCTGTACGTTTAATGTTTCCGCCCCCCCTCACCGCAGTCCTCAAAAATGGGGCAGTTTAAATCAGAACTCCTAGAAAGACTTACAAAACAAAATAGGCACATGAGTACATCAGTTGCAGATTTAAAAACAAGGGCCGTGTAAAATTTAAATTTGAAAGACTCTATCTAAAGTATCTGCATAATTAGAATCGTGCGACAACTTAATCAGTCTAGGTGGTCACTCCCAGCTGAGCAGGAGTGAATGCTGGTTTCTCCTGTCAAAATATTGTCCTCTGGCCAAAGGAGGACCAAGTTACAATGTAGTAAGATCATATGATTAAGGATGATACAATCAGAGGGGATAAAACATGTTCAGATGAGGAAAGATGCACGAGTGACAAAACAGTCCTAGCAGGACATTTAGGAAAGAAACAATCTGCCCGTCACTTCCTTCTCTCCTGGCACCTAATGCTCTATTGATACTTCCCAATATAGACATATACCTCCCAATATAATTTATATTGAAGCAGAAGCACACAAAAGACGTGCAGCTTGCCGCAGGTTCTAACTCCTTAGACTGTTTTCATAAATTGTTCCAAATAGATGTTCTCCTGCAAAATAGATCCTTACAAAGATACCTCCACAATGCTTACTTAGCAGGAACATCACTTACCCTTGACAAACCCCACATTCACCACGGTCAGTTTTGTCACTTAATGTCAGTATGGATTGAAGCTTTCCTGCTTTTGCACAATCATGACCTCCTCTTTGAAAACATGAGGTGTACACCCCATTGCTCTGGCCAAATTCCAGGTGAGGTAATTACATTCTATTACCTAAAGACCCCCTGTAGTTTCCATTAGAAAAATCATTTTGTTTCACTCTTCTACCTGTGGTGTTGTGTAAGGGTAGGTGCCGCACTGCTAAACAGCAGACTTGTCTCACCCTGGAATGAGCTGCTGTTTGTCATCATCCTTAATTAATATTTATTGGGTACCCACAGGGTGAGTGACTTGGGACAGGATGACGTGGTAATTAAGTGTCCCCAAATGCCAATCGTCTCCTTTGAGAATGAATATGCAGGACCCAAGTTTGAATGGTCTATTCATTATCACAGAAATAGCATACATCCTTGTGATACGGCACTACTTTACTAGCTTCTGATATCTGTCCATCTGGTACACCTCTGATCAAAAATATCCTTCAGATCATTGGATCCTACTAGCCTCGGAATTATGTCAAGAAGCTCTTTGTGGGAGCTGACCAGAGGGTGTGAGCTGGCCTTTCATATCCAACCAATTGCAGATTACACATCTCTGTTCTTCTGCGGGGCTCAGAGGAGGCAAGTTTGTTGTCCTAATGAGCAGCATGGGCTTTTAACGTTGAACATGACCTCCGTGTGTCTAGGATTACATTGTCATCTGTACCATCTGCTATTCTTTTTTCCTTTTTAATTTTTTTGCTATCTAGCTTTGTTCACTGGATGCACGTGAAACTCTTAGCATCAGATTTGATGCTTCCCATACCAGTTTCTCCAGACACTATCTTGATTTATAGTCTGATTTTTAGGTCTGTCTGTTGAATGACTTTGTACTTCAGTGATAATACGTCCTTTTGCCATGTTTCGACTACTTTGCCCACACATTTGGAGATTTCGGGTTTTAGAGCTTAACTTCTAAGGGGCCATGACATTGCCATGAGGGATACAAATTTCAAGGATTATCTTTTTCAACCAAAGGGGTTCCATTCTTATACTTGAAACATTGACCCTCTGATCTAAATGTCTTATATGACACAGCTCTACACGCATGCATCCTGATGCAGGTGCTGGGAGGTGCAGAGAGGAAGTGAAGCAGTTGCCTTCTGCAAGCTTCTACTCTAGCACTAAAATAGAAGTCCTTCACAGACAGCATCACAGAGAGCCTCTAGGTTCTGTTCTCTCAAGGATGATGGCAAAACACGAATTTAGAAAAACTACACCTTTTGTGTTTTATTTTTTAAAGTTTTAGTCCAAATTGAAAATTGTCTCATTACCTTGTCTCTTTGATTTCAAGAGAGGATGACCTGTGTAGGAGCGTCATTAGTGAGACAATGGAAATACAATTCTCTCTTTGGGGGATTATTTAAAAATGTAGATTGCGTATATCTTATTGCGGAACTGAGTTTGAGAGCTTTATGTACAATGGCTGTATAAAAAGATTTAGCTTAAAAGAATAATGCTGAGTTTAATGCAAAAAATTTTCTAGAGTGTATTAAAATGAACCATATCTGCCAAAATACAGGCGCTGTCTCCCCTGGTTCAGCAAGTCCTCTTTCCTTGCCTGTTTTCAACCTGCTGCCCCTGTCTGATCCCTTCTGCTATGTTACCTGGAATCGCTTTCAACTACTAACAAGTGTCCTCTATCCTTAATGTTGTCCTAGGAGTGACCTTCACTGTCCCACCATCAGGTGACTTTCACCACAGGTCATTTTTCAGGTCTCATCCCTCAGTTGCAAGCAACATAGATGACTCTGGGAAAATGAGCAAAAGAGGAATTTGGTAGAAGAACGTGGGTGCTCGGAGAATTGCTGGGCAGGCTAAAGCACCAAGTGCTAGAAATGGGCCTGGGGAATGTGTGCAAAAAAAAAAAAAAAGAAATCCTGTTTTAGAAATGCATTCTGAAATATTTATAGATAGCATAATGCTCTTTCTAGATTTTGCCTCCAAAATTTTCCATTATAGGGTGAGGGTCGATGGGGCTATAAAGGAAATAAGAATCATCTTGAGTTAATGAGTCCTGTCCCTGGATGATGGGTATGTGAGAGTTCATGGGCTCTGGGGCATGCTTGAAATTTCCATGGAAAAAAAGTCAAAATGAAAAGATGCATCCAAGGCTGCTTCTCCTGGGAGCTTCCTAGTGACTTTGAGCTTATAGAGATGGAGAATGTGACTCTTGGATAGATTTAAGATGCCCTCTAAGGAAGACACACACAAGTCATAGTACTTGCCCTATTCCGATCCAGTCAAGGTGTATATGTGTCTATGTTTATGTGTATGAATGTATGTTTTTGGAATGAGTATGCATGTAAGTATAGGAGTGTGTGTACATGTTTTTGGAATGAGTATGCATGTAGTCATGTATGTGTGCATGCACATGTGCGTGGTAAGTCTGGCAGTACGTGAAGCATGCAAACACACACGACAGAGTTGACGTGCTTTGTCGTCTGTGGCAAGGCTGTCCCTTATTCAGTTGGCAGCTGTCCTGTTTGATAATCATTTCAGTCTTTGAGGTTTCTGTCCAGTGAATGCTAAACCCAAAATACAAATATCCTTTTCTCCCTGTTGAGTATGTTTTATTATTGTGAAGATATGTCTTGTATGCTCTCAATCAGTGCAACATAATGTAAAAAGATAATCTGCAATGTAGCTTGTTATCAGTAAATTTTCCATATTATGTTTCAAAAATTAAAAAAAAAAAACAAAACAAAACTGAGCAGGAACCAAGGTGACCTGGATGGCTAAGAAGGAAAGAGAGAAATTGTGAGCAGTTGAAGAACTGCCTGGTTAGGGAACAGCAGGTAAAATGAGTCCTTCCCTTATTTTTGTTTCCATCACTGGGCTGAAGTCCCAATTCCAGGCAGGCAGTATCTGATGGAACTGGTTTCAAGCTGTCTCTAGAAGATGAGTTAGAAGATTCTGGGAGAATACAGGCTCCTCCAGGGCTGTGATGAGATTCACTGGGTATTTGACTAACCAGTACCAACAACTCTGAGTCCAGCAGAGAAAGGCTGTTCTTCAAAAGGAAGACAGAGAGTTGTTTGGCAGAAGAAAAAAATACTGAGTAACCCCAAATAAGAAATGTCCCACTCGGTGTTCTTCATGACTTACAGCTGCTCATTCTGTTCTTCAGCTTTAAAATTTCTAGTGGCTTTAGTTACTGTATAATCAATCCCATACTCCTTTAATTTGCTATCAAAGCATAGACTTTTATAAACAACCCGCATCTACCTTTCTGTTTTTCTCGCTGGCTATAGATTGAAACCACACTCAGGCTATAGATACTGGTCATGAAAATCATTTATTTTTTAAATATGTTGCTTACTGTCATTCCTGAATAACTCAGGTCAAGCTTCTCTTTCTACCTGAACCACCCTCTTTTCCCCCTTTACCCTGCTAATTCTTAGTCACCCCTCTTGATCCAAATCATGCAACATGTGTTCCATCGCACTTAGTTGGAAATCTCTGTGGTGTGGCCTTTTTAGTGTCATGATCAGGGTGCGTGCACTCCCCTCTTCAGCCTGGAGAGCAAGCTCCTTGTCGGCAGGGATCAGGTTCTTGACCCCCATATGTGTCCTCTACCGTGGCCAATGACATACAGTGCCATGTACATGTGATCAACCATCATGGATTTTCAGTGAGCATCTCATGCTCTGGCTGTTAGTTCTCGATGATTGTGACTTTGTACAGATGTGTTCACAGAGTTATCTTAATCCATATCTTCTCACATTTCATTTGATATTTTTTTACAGACTTCTCTGTCCTCGTTCCATTCCACAAATCCTTCTTCCATCTCCTCATTCTTCCCAACCCTCTGCCAGTTTTCACATTACTCATCTTACAGCTGAACCAAGGCTGGTGGGAGCCCTGTGGCTGCCGTGATCTGGGCTCAGTCATTGTGAGGACTTGTTAATTCAATTGCTCCCTCTTCCTTGATGAAGATGATTTGGGGACTTGGGGTAGCTGGATTTCACCACACCCCCACCTTATTTTGGTTTAGGGTGGCGGTTCTTAGAAATATATTTATCAAACAAACCAGTTAGCAGAAGTGCAGGGGAAAGGGGAAAAAAGTGAAACAGAAATATGTCAAGAGAAAGCTTGGTTTTTGTTACTATTTGTGTAATTGTCACCCCAAAAATGAACTATTTTTCCAAACTTGACATTTGACAAAGATAGCAGGGAAATTGGAAGGAGAAAATAAAAAGTACTAGGTCAAGTCACTTGCTCCAGATATTTTTGGCATGGCTAAGATGTGCTAGGAATATTTCATTTTTGACATGAACTCTGACCACTTTTCACTTGTAAATGACCAGATTGCATATATTTACCCAACAGGATAGAGTTTGTGATCACAATATTGTGATCCACTGTGGCCATATTAAGGATTCAGCAGAGTTATTTGAGCTGTATATCTATAGCCTCTGGTGGAAGAGCCTGAGTGACCTATTTCTTCTTTTTTGTTTAAGAATCAGAACTCTAAGCAGTCAAATTATGACTCAGGAGCTAATAGGATGAATAGATGCAAGAAAACAGCATGCAACAATTTAATGAAAGAAAAATGTGTTATAGGCTCAAGATACAAATAAAATGCCACTTTCAGATTACAGTTTTTGCAATCTATTTATTTGCTGTATTTTCTTTAACTGCTATTTCGCTCAACTGCAACTTTTAATATCCATTGGGCAAACAATACAGAAAAGCTTGGCTATTTTCAAATCTTTGTTGAGCTCCAATGCATTTTTACACTTCACTGTCTATAATGGAGTATTTAGTTATTGTAGGACATTACATTTTTGCATGGCTATTTCTCTTCTTTTCACAATGCCTAAGAATAACAGCTGAGAAAAACATGCTGATTCGATGGTTGATTTTAGTGAAAAATCACCAAATCACTATTGGGATCCAGTGTTTTACACAGTGTGGTTCTTGGTTAATATTACTGGCTTCAGGTGGGAACCCACACTAAAAATGCACATTCCTGAGTCACTTCTAAGACCAAATGCATCAAAATGTATGCTAGTGAACCCAGATCTGGATTTTTAACAACCTTCTAGAAGAGTGTTCACATCAACTTTTGAGGTTTTGCTAGTTTCAGTATCAAAAGCACATATTTTATCAAAGAAGTCAGAAGTAGATTTTTAAAATCACTAATATAACTTCAACCTCCTAATATTTTATATGAATTATATTTTATTCATTTAGTCAATTGTACTATTTTATGGGTTAAGACTTCACCTTTTTACATGTTAACAAATCAGTCCAAGTAAATCTCTCCTCCCTAATTTTTGAGGTTTTATTTAGACTCATAGTCAAACCCAACTCTTACGGAGTTAGTCCCCAAACGTGTTTAATTTTCTTTTAGTTCAGCTGTGCTATTTTATTTTTCAAAGTCATCCTATATCTGCTGCTGCTGCTGCTAAGTCGCTTCAGTCATGTCTGACTCTGTGCGACCCTATAGACGGCAGCCCACCAGGTTCCCCCGTCCCTGGGATTCTCCAGGCAAGAACACTGGAGTGGGTTGCCATTTCCTTCTCCAGTGCATGAAAGTGAAAAGTGAAAGTGAAGACGCTCAGTCGTGTCTGACTCTTAGCGACCCATGGACTGCAGCCCACCAGGCTCCTCCGTCCATGGGATTTTTCCAGGCAAGAGTACTGGAGTTGGGTGCCATTGCCTTTCAATTTCTTTTCTAGCCTCTTCCAATCAAATGTCCAGCTATCTGATCAATGCAGAGGAGTGAGCAACCCACCACCTCAGCTTTTATCCTTTTCACTCCTTGAACCAACCCTGCTAATCTGATTGCATGCTTTTTTTGTGTAAGACATTTAACACTCTGATCTTCATACATTCTTCTAGACAGGGTCCATAGCTAATTCAATCTTTAAGATAACATTTGGAAGTTCATATATTATTATTATTTACTAACCAAAAGCAACGTGCTTTACTGAAATTTGGCAACCTGGTAAATGACGAAGAGCTGAAAATGACAATACCACACAATGCAAAATCTTTTAGTATTACATTTTTACAACATTGAAAGCGCATAATGAAAACCCACTAAGAACAGAGTATGTATGCACTTTTGTACCTTCCTCTGTCTTACTTAACTAATCTAAGGCTTATCCTAGACAGTGCCATTGTGGAAGCTCAGTGTTGAGAAAGGGGAAGGGTAAGAAGTAGTGTGGGGTTACAGAAAGAGAAAGAGGAGAAGGAGGAGAAGATAAGGATGATGATGCCTATTTGGAAATTAAAGCAAACATGAATTGTTTACACCAATAGGAGAACATCTTCCCTTTTTTTTTTTCCAGTGTTTGTAAATAAAGAAGCACTTTGAAAAACTCTATGATATATTATCTGAGGCACCAGAATCTCACTCTCAAAAACCAGATATCTCTGCGGTGTGACAATCATGTCACAATAGAGTTAAGAACAGGTCCTTGCCAGTGAGGTCAATTGTATGATTTGGTTTAGTGTTTGGGTTTACTTTGCTTTTCCTTTGCAAAGTTAATTTAGGAACATCTTCACAGAACCTAACTTTAGCATGTCTAATAAGGAACAGATGCAGTTTCAGTCAAATGAAAGCGATACTTCAGCTCTTCTAATGAAAGTTGTTAAAGTGTAGAGTATTCCTATTCTCTTATTAGGGTTATATTAGGCTACTGGCATTATTCATTATTTCTAAATAAAGTGAAATGTGGACCCCCATGCATGAAGATATTTATTACTTATTGATATTTAAAGGTTGTTAAATTAATCTTATTTAAATTACTCCTACTGCCAACCACTGTTACAATAATTTATTATATAATATTACTTGAGGGTTTTCTTTTACCTGAATATAAAACTTGCAAAAGCAATATATTGCCTGTAGATTTTTCCTACAGTTCATTGTAACTGTGACTAATTCATCACAGCTGTTTAGACATGCAAAATCTATAATACTTCACAATGTTGATTTTCTGTTTCTGTTTTCTAACACTGGCGCTTGATTTGAAACCATATAATGAAAAATTACATGCATATCACTGGAAGAAATATTGCTTTAACCACTTGGAGGTAGGAAGACCAGGAAGAGTCTTGTGACTCTAAGAGAACTGTGTACATGAAAGTCTGATAACGTCACTGAAGTTTGTTATAGCTGGCCCAAGTGTTGAGGTTAGACCTGCCTTTAGGGGCACAGTTTTGATTCAGAACTAATGTCTAATGTCATTGCATTCTCTCCTCTCTTATTGCCAAACCTCTGTTAGGTAGCTCAGAATTTCTTTCAAAATGTAATTCCTTATGGACTATTTATAGACCTATGGTTATCTTTGTGACTTATTACATCTCTTCCTCCTCATGCTTGCTTTCTTTCCTCCTCTGCTCCTTTTTCCTAAAAGACCTTATACTACATTTAATTGAAAAATACTACACTACCTTTAGTCATCCTCATTCAAAGAGGCTGAAAAGAAAGTGTTAGTTGCTCAGCTGTGTCCAACTCTTTGTGACCCCAAGGACTATAGCCCACTTGGCTCCTAGATCCACGGGATTCTCCAGGCAAGAATAATAGAGTGGGTTGGCATTCCCTTCTCCAGGGAATCTTCCTGACCCAGGGATCAAACCCAGGTCTCCTGCTTTGACAGGTGGATTCTTCACCAACTGAGCTACCAGGAAAGTCCAAGAGGCTGGACAGAGGCAAAAATAGAAGAGGTGGCCTCTATCTTTCCACATCTTGACAGATCTTATAATGGGTTAAAGAGGAAAACAAATCAAGGGTAAAGGGAGGCTTTGCATTTATTGGTGGGGATGGATTATATCTCTTTCATTAACATGGATGATTGAATGCTGCCTCGGTATCATTGTATTTGATATTCAAACTGATGCTATCATTTTCTTACTGATGACTGAAAGCTGCCTGGGTATCATTATGTTTGATATTCAAACTGATGTTATCATTTTCTTGGTTCACATGTAGAAAATAGTGATGAATTATTAGGTACATCAAATCTTTAACATGTGTAAATTAGTCAAATGCAAAAGATGTTTATAAATCCATGGTTATTATTCTACTGTTAGTATTATTTTTGAGGCTTCATGCAAGGGCAGAAAAATATGTAATGGTCTTAACTGCTACTTAGTTATTTTGAGTTTAAATATATAAAATACAGCAATCCTAGAAAAACAAGCTATATGTATGGATTGTTTTGTCAACCAAAGTCTTGTTTTTATATTAAACCTGATGAAAATAGAAGGGGAATTGAAAAATACAGGTAAATTTGTTCTTTAAAATTGTCAGTTTGTATGGAGTCTGTTCGTAAAGTCTATAAGAAACAGGAGTGATACAAACTAGGTGGTCATTCGTTCAGTCTTTCAAAAGATTCTTATTTATTAAGAAATATAGTGAACTACAAAATAGAAACAGCCTTTGTCTTCATGGAGTTAAGAGCAGACATGAGTTGAAAAGCCATAGAAAATGTGTAATCATTAGTTGTGATAGGTTCTATGAGAGGAAATTAAGGAGGTGATGAGAAAATATTAAAGGGGGCATAATCTTTATGACCTTGGACAGAAGAATCTGTTTTAGGGCATTGATATTTAAGCTCAGGCTTTAAAGACAAGTAGGAATTGACTGAGGAACCAGTGAAAAGAAAAGAATTTCAGACAGGAATATCAGCATGGCAGTGACATTAAGATGTCATTGTATGTATGTTTGTATGTATCATATGTTCCATCAGGTGTTTTTAAACTAGCATATAATAATTCAAATGGGTTCTAGCAAAGTCTTTTAGAATCTATGTAATACTGAATTGACTTTTATAGGGTAAGAACAATGAGATATGTGTGAGAAATTTCATGCAATTGGACTTAATTCTTTCTACTTATTTGTAAACTCCTTCATGATTCTTCTAAGAAGGTTCTTCTTTGAATGACCTGAAGAGAATGTCTTTACCTACAGCTAATTTTGTGAAAATTGGTTTTCAGTCCAGGCTGGGAAAAAAAAAAATCAGGAACCATGTGTTGATACTTTTCAGAGAAGAAAAATAATTTGGTATCTTACTGTTACAAATATATGCTGATGTCTGAAGTTCCATTTAAAGCTATTTTTGGTAAATAAGACTCAGCAGTTGAGTCAGATTTGCTGGTCTGGAGTTCATTGGGTATAATGACACTTAAGGGTAGCTTGACTACCCTAATCCATTTCCTGATGTCCAATCCCATTATTAAGTTAAGGGAGTGTGAAAAAGAAGGGTAAATTTTTAAAACTATCAGTTTAACAGTTTTACTTTATTGAATTTTTGCTTGGTTTCTAGTTGAAGGACCTGAGTGATAGTTTTTACTATTATTCATAATTGGCATATGTGGGCTTCCTAGGTGGCACTAGTGATTAAAAAAAAAAACAAAAACCCACCTGACAATGCAGGAGACATAAAGGACATGGATTTAGTTCCTGGATCTGGAAGATCCCCGGAGAAGGAAATGGCAACCCACTCCAATATTCATGCCTGGAGAATTCCATGGACAGAGGAGCCTGGCAGGCGACAATCCATTGGGCTGCAAGCAGTGGGACACTACTGGAGTGAATTAGCATGCACACATAATTGGCGCATGGAATATTTGCTGTATTGCTTTTGAAGGTATTTCTAGACACTGAGTTTTTGGCTTTGAAAATTATCCATCATCTTGAGTCTACTTTTTAAACGTGTCTAAATTAAATAAATCCAAATTAATTTGTTTGTGAACGTTCTATCTTCACTCACATAATTAGCCATCAGACTTAAACAACTTTTCTAGTGCACAATGTCAGTTAATTATTAATACATATTATTAAAGCAAAACAAGTTGCTGGAAGCATTTTTTGAATTTGTAATTGGATTTTTGTACGTTGTTCTTAAGTACAAGAACTCAACTATTGACTTTCTTGATAGTAAACTAATTTTAATTTTGCTAAGTATGCCATGCTCTCAGATAAACAGAATAGCATCTATCTCTTACGAAATTCTCCAGTACTCTTGCCTGCAGGATCCCATGGACAGAGGTGCCTGGTGGGCTGCCGTCCATGGGGTCACTGAGAGTCAGACACGACTGAGCAGCTTCACTTTCATGCATTGGAGAAGGAAATGGCAACCCACTCCGGTGTTCTTGCCTGGAGAATCCCAGGGATGGAGGAGCCTGGTGGGCTGCCATCTCTGGGGTCACACAGAGTTGGACACGACTGAAGCGACTTAGCAGCAGGAGCAGCTTAAGAAATTAAAAGAAAAAGTTAATTCAATCTTATTCTTAAACTCTATTACTCCCAAGTAAGTTATGTAATTTTTTAGAGGAAATTCCTCATTGGCTATGGGGTCTAGTATCAACTCTTTGTGTCACTTGCATTTAAAAATAAGATCTCTCATTTTTTGATAGTTTGTCAATATCAAAGGTATAGTGTATTTAATAAAATATTTAAAATGCAAAGTAATCCAACAAAGATACTGAAGAAATCTATGGCAGAGTAGATTTTATATAAAAACCCCAACCTCTATAAAAATTAGCACATGGATTGCAACTGTGTTCTCAGTAAAACCTGTCACTACTATGTAGCTTCAGTTCAGAATGAATGTAGGCATCCCATCCTTGGTCTGGGCCAAGTGACATCATGCAAATGGTGGCGATAGGGTCAAGAGTAATAATGGCTTCTCCTTCAACCCTGTCAAACAATATCAGGTTGCTAGGCTCTAACTTTTGTTGCAAAGCTCAGTGAAAACTAAAAGAAAAAATAAAACAAATACCAGGTTGCTGTGGATGTGTTAGTAAAGTGATTCACCAATACATAATAATTATCCTGGGAGTGAATATGGAATCTGAAATTTTTAAAATGAAATCCATACAGGTTCTTTCTCTGTGGATTTTATTTTTCTTTCTACTATAAAATTAGAACTTGTCACTTCACTACAGGGATCTGACAGTTAAATAATAGTTTGCAAATGATTAGTGGAATGAGAAATTACTGCCCACAGAAAGAGCTCTGTGACTCAGCAGATAAAGATATGCAACTCATTTACCAAGGAAACCCCGCTGAACATGCAAGAAAGTGAAGGCAGAAGTAATGTTTTCTGTTGAAACGCTCGTGCCAGTTTGTTAAACTTCTCTTAGTTATCAGAATAATTTTCCCATGGGACTTAAAACCAATTGGCCCAAACATATTTCACTTTAGGCACTTCCAGCTTTGAAAAGGGGATTGGTGAATTATATTAAATGGCTCTTCACACCCCTTTTCTCTCCTCTGTCTTCCTTTCATGGAAAAGGGATCTTGATAATATCTAGCTATCTTGCTAGGACAGTTCCAAGTACAAAGAAAGGACAGTAGGGGTGGTGATTTTACTTATCTCTGTAAATTAAACTATGTGCTACAGTCCTATGATTGAAACTCATTACTTTAACTTTATTGTTCAGTTATGAGTGTAAACCTCAGCTCAGTGAAATTATAAACTAGATCCTGATGGCTCTACATAGTCACAGAATTTGAAGAGAAAAAAAAAAAAAATCTCGAGACAACAGAGTACCTCAGCTGTCTCGTCTATGTTATGGAACCAAACATACCACAATAAGGTGTGTGTTGAAACTACAGTTTTTCTCTTTTTAAACCTTTTCATGTGCAATAGAAATATGCCAATGTTAGAAGCTGTTTGTTACAAAGTAACAAAGAAATTTGTAGTAGATGTTTCCTATTACCTGGTCAATTTTAAGAGACAAAGATTGGTCTTATAACCCCCCTCTCAAAATTATATATATGTTAGAATCTCTAGCTCAATTTTTTTCCCAAATAAATTACGTATCTTTTAATATTTTAGGGTGTACTGTTTCTCATTGTGACAAATAAAGGTCATTTCTTCTGTCTTTGTTTTTCTACCCCTGGGTATTATCCATAACCGTCAGATTATATCAACTTCATTGACTGTAGACTCAATTAAATTAAAATTCAATTATGTCTCTCAGTCGTGTCTGACTCTTTGCAACCCCATGGACTGTAGCCTACCAGGCTCCTCTGTCCATGGGATTTTCCAGGCAATAGTACTGGAGTGGATTGCCATTTCCTTCTCCAGGGGATCTTCCCAACCCAGGGATCGAACCAGGGTCTCCCGCATTGTAGACATATGCTTTACCATCTGAGCCACCAGGGAAATCCACTAATTGTACTTAAATTAAATATATTAAAATTTGTAATTGTGGTGAGAAACAGTGCTGTATTTCCCCTCAAGTCATTATTGAATCAGTTTCCTCATATGGGACGTTCATTTAGACATAGTCTTCAGTTCAGTTCAGTTCAGTCACTCAGTCATGTCCGACTCTTTGTGACCCCATGAATCGCAGCACACCAGGCCTCCCTGTCCATCAACAACTCCCAGAGTTCACTCAAACTCATGTCCACCGAGTCGGTGATGCCATCCAGCCATCTCATCCTCTGTCATCCCCTTCTGCTCCTGCCCCTAATCCCTCCCAGCATCAGAGTCTTTTCCAATGGGTCAACTCTTCACATGAGGTGGCCAAAGTATTGGAGTTTCGGTTTCAGAAGAGGAGAGTGAAAAGTTGGCTAAAAGCTCAACATTCAGAAAATGAAGATCATGGCATCCAGTCCCATCACTTCCTGGGAAATAGATGGAGAAACAGTGGAGACAGTGTCAGACTTTATTTTGGGGGGCTCCAAAATCACTACAGATGGTGGTTGCAGCCATGAAATTAAAAAACGCTTACTCCTTGGTAGGAAAGTTATGACCAACCTAGATAGCATATTCAAAAGCAGAGACATTACTTTGCCAACAAAGGTCCGTCTAGTCAAGGCTATGGTTTTTCCAGTAGTCATGTATGGATATGAGAGTTGGACTATGAAGAAAGCTGAGCGCCAAAGAATTGATACTTTTGAACTGTGGTGTTGGAGAAGAGTCTTGAGAGTCCCTTGGACTGCAAGGAGATCCAACCAGTCCATTCTAAAGGAAATCAGTCCTGGGTGTTCTTACTTTGTTTAAAATAAGTGAGGACATTCAGAATTCAAAGTTATGAGAGTAACTTTAAAAGTTGTATATTCTCTTCAGATTTATTTCAAGTACAAATTTTAAGGTAGATGCCTTTAAGTAAGTACATAAGAATTAAGTCGCTCAGTTTTGTCCGACTTTCTGCCCCCCCATGAACTTCAGCCCTCTTGGCTCCTCTGTCCATAGCATTCTCCAGGAAGGGACACTGGAGTGGACTGCCATTCCCTCTCCAGTGTATCTTCCTGATCCAGGGATCAAACCCACATCTCCTGCATTGCAGGCAGATTCTTCACCATTTGAGCCACAGGGAAGCCCTGGTAGATGCCTTTACTTGACAATTAACATGTTTGCTTTGAGTCAATTATTTATTTGAATTATGTTTCTTATCCCTATTGTGATATTTTGATTTGTAACAATTATACACTGTAGAATCTAATAATTTGAAATTTAATGGGTAATTAAAGCTATTTGATTTTTCTAGCTGAGGTCATTTCTATTAGTAATACAAGTAATAAGAGTGAAATTTTATTGAGCACTTACCATGTGCCACAAACCATGAAAGTACCTCACAAGCATCACCTCACATGCTTTTAATAGTCTTGCTGTTAAATGAAGAGATTCTTGTTATTTATTTTCACATTGTAAGCCTAGGTAGCCTACCTACCTACACTGGGTAACCCAGTGTAGTTTAAAAGCTGTTAAGTGGCAGAGCCAGGATTGGATCCACGTCTGACTCATAAGCCCACCTGGTTGGGACCAACAGAATGACAGAACAATGTATCACAGTTAATCCTAAAATACAAATAAGGGGGAGGTGGGCTTCTCTGGTGGTCCAGTGGTTAAGACTTTGCCTTCCAGTGCAGGGGGTGTGGGTTAGATCCCTGGTCAGGAAGCTAAGATCCCCTGTGCCTTGTGGCCAAAAAAATCAAAACATAAAACAAATAATACTGTGACAAATTCAGTAACGACTTTAAAAATTATAAATGAGGGTAACTAAAGAATAATATTTAATTCTCACATCTGGATGGCTGTCCACTAACAATATATTTTTCACTAAATTATTTTAAGATTTTTTTCTCAACTTTATTGAAATACAATAAATCTCAATATATAATCAATACATAATATTGTATAAATTTACACAGTGTATAATTGATGTATAATATTGTGTAAATTTAAAGTGTATAGTATCTTGCTTTAATACACTTATGTACAGCAAAATGATCACCACCATTGTATTAGCTAATACCTGTGGCACATCATCTAATTACAATTTCTTTTTTATTATGAGAGTGTTACTATTTAGTATGTTAGCAACTTTCAAATATGTAATACAGTATTGTTCATGACAATACCATGTTCTACATTAGATCCTTAGAATTTACTCATCTTGTAACTGGAAGATTGTAGTCTTTGACCAACATTTCCCTTTTTCCTTCACCCCTAGCCCCTGCTAACCACTATTCTATTCTCTGTTTCTATGAGTTCAGCTCTTTTATATTCCACATATAAGTGATATCATGTAGTATTTGTCTTTAAGTCTAACTTACTTTGCTTAGCATAATACCCTCAAGGTCCACTCATGTTGTCACAAATGGCTGGATGTCCTTCTTTCTCATGCTGCTGCTGCTGCTGCTAAGTCACTTCAGTTGTGTCCGACTCTGTGCGACCCCAGAGATGGCAGCCCATTGGGCTCCCCCATCCCTGGGATTCTCCAGGCAAGAACACTGGAGTGGGTTGCCATTTCCTTCTCCAATGCATGAAAGTGAAAAGTGAAAGTGAAGTCGCTCAGTCATGTCTGACTCAGCGACCCCATGGACTGCAGCCTCCCAGGCTCCTCCGTCCATGGGAGTTTCCAGACAAGAGTACTGGAGTGGGGTGCCATTGCCTTCTCCAGTGATTATATCTACATCACTTAAATTGTAATCGCAAGTTTTCAATTTATTGTCACATACATATATAACCCCCAGTCTCATTATGTTTCCAAGTATAAATATAAATTATTGTTTTTATTCATCTATTTTAAGATGAAATGGATTACAAGTAAAGTGCCCTGTGGGACAGAATTAAAGAGAGAAAGAGAGAGAAATGGAGCTGGGGAGCTAGGTGAGATTCTGTTTGAACACGGCATTAACTTCTTCCTCATTGCCATCCCTTCTTTCTTCTTCATTGTGTTCTATGTCATGTATTCCATAGATATTTATTGAATGTCTTCTATAGATGAAGCACTGTGATGAGAGATTAGCATAAATCCCAAGATAAATAAGAATAGCCTACATCCTAAACTAATATACAATCTAGTAGAGAAGAGAGAAAACGTACTCAAAGATAATGTTGACTGTTGTCCAAGTTGGAGAGGTAAAAGACTGTGGGAATTCAGAACAAGAGATTGTCTTTGATTTTGAAGAGGTCCAGAGGCTAAGAAGAAGATTTAGTTAGAAAGTAAAATGTGAGCCTACTTGAGGAAAGAATAAAATTCAGCTACTGCCAAAGTCAGATGGAGCTCCTCAGAAGAGTGGCACAGTGGTTCTCCCTACTTTCTCCCACTCTAGAATAAAAATAGCTTCCTTCCAACCACCTTCAGGCGCTGCCCAACCTTAATTCTTCTTTCCTACCAGTTCCTACAGTAGATATGGAATTTTCATGCCTTTATCATAAAGGACTTGGCCATAAGGACAATCATAAAGACTCTAGGTGAACTAGGTTAGGGTCAGAGAGGAATTTACTTTTCTTTGTTGACCCTCCATTGCCTCCTCTATGAAGAAGAGAAATGAGCTTGAACTGGGATCACAAGTACCAGCTCCAATCCATTGGTTGTGACTGGCTGGTATCCTAGCAGGCTGTATTATGAGCACTAGCAGGCCAAGCCTGAACAAAACAGAAAGAATTTAGTGATCAATTAATTATGTCCACCATTGGCATAGTATTAAGGAATGATGATACATTTGCCACATCTTTCCAGCCACTTCCCTGGTGGCTCATGGTAAAGAATCCACCTGCAGTGTGGAAGACCTGGGTTTGATCCCTGGGTTGGGAAGATCCGCTGGAGAAGGGAACAGCTACCCACTCCGGTATTCTGGCCTGGAGAATTCCCTGGGCTGAATAGTCTATGGGGTCACAGAGAGTCAGACATGACTGGGCAACTTTCCCTTCGCTCACTTCACTTCCAGCCACAGATTTAATCAGTTCAACTAAGCAGACATTTCACATTGAGGTGTTGCTAAATACCAAGCAATGTCTTTATTTTCAAATTTCTCCATGAAGAATAGGGTTTGAGGTGGAATTTCTCAGTCTGTAGAAGCACTCTTAGGAAGTCATGATCAGCCTTTATAAGCAATACACCTGAGTTTTATTTTTTTTAATTTTTAAAATTGATTTTTTTTATTTATTTGGCTGTATCAGGTCTTAGTTGCAGCACAAGGAATCCTCAGCATGTGGGATTTTTTCTTTTTATAGTTGTGGCTTTCAAGCTCTTATGTGTGTCATGTGGGATCTAGTTCCCGGACCTGAGCACCCAGAATTGGGAGCACAGACTCTTAGCCCCTGGACCACAAACTAAAGTTCCCACACCTGGATTTTAAAGCAAAGCTGAAATATTGAGCATTTGAGTCTTGTGATGTTCTATTTCAGAGAGAGTTAAAGCAGACAGGCAACCTCCGAACTGCCTAGGAAGTGGACTGGGAAGTTCTAGATTTGAAAATAGTTGCATATCAGTTGGATTTGATTATATAAACTCAAAAGATATCTTGAAGCTACCAGAAGACATCTTGGTGACTAGATTACCTAGGTAATACAAGGAATAAGACATAAAAATCCACAGAAAGCACTTGAGAATGCCCATAATTGTGTGTTGAAATGGTTGGCTATACCTCAGATTTCTGATATAAATTGAGATATATTGGTTAGTTGCTAAAATAACTTGGCACAGCCCAGACAGCTATTCTGGCAACTCCAAATCTTGCTTTTTAAATTATGAGTTTCATCAACATGGTTTGAAAATAGTTCATTTAAATTGAATAACCTCACACTGGATGCTGAGGCACAAGCTGGTGCTTAATAAGCTTAATTTTTATTTTATACAGATAACAATTTCTACTCTTCCAGGCCCTCCTTGGAATCATTGGCTATGATGGGTTTGTAGCATGAGTGCTATCAGTTCCCAAAAATAAGCAGAAAGTAAAAGCACCTTCTGTATCTGTTTGTTTTGCTTTTACTGATGGTTCTTTGGCAGTATATTTAGCCTCCCAACTATACCTCTTAGGTTTAGAAGAAGGCTGAGGTTTGTTACAAAATTATTTTAAAAACATAGTTTATCCTTTGCCCTCCAGTGACACAAATGTCAGAATTACCTACGGAGCTCCAGGAAAAGCAATTTAATTCTTCCTGTGACTGAGCCTTTGTGGTGTCTATTTTTATGAAGTCGTTTTCTTGTGTCTTTTTCCCCCTTTTGCAATTTTTAAATGGATAAGTTGTGGCATTGTATCTTACACTGAAGCAAGGATGATAACAGCCTTCGCGGAGCACTACTAGTTGTCAGTGCCCTTAAATTATAATTGATTAGTACACGAATAAAGAAGTGATAGAGGCTTGGATATTGCAAGAAAATAGGGCTAGGTGTAACTGGTTTGAAGATATTATTTTATTGTGGAAGAGTTGAAACACAAAGGTTTCCCCAAAGTCTCATTTTTCATAGACATGAGATAAAATCTGTAACTCTCATTCCACTGGGGTTGAAGCCATTTATTGGCTTTAATTTAATTGGCTACAAAGCAAGGAATAATGGTTTACTTTGAGCTCTCTTTTATCTTCCTTAGTAGCATGTCAGTTACATGACCCATGGATGCTGTGAGTATGCCCACATTTCTTAGGGCACTAAAATAGGTTTTACTTGGAGATGTTCTGGGGCAATAAAATATAGACTATCATTTTAATAACAGAGTAAAACTCAGTGAAAGGAAAATAAACAACAAATATAGGCTGAAATGAGTGGTGAGTAAAGCCTGCTTTCCAGAAGTGACAATGCTCAGAGATAGAGAAGTGCCTTCTGAGCCTCTTTGAGAGGAAATACTGTTAACTGTGTAGATTCTCTGTGGAACCTTATTATACCTGTGCTGCTAAATGCGTGCTTTGGCAGGTTGTGCTCTATCTTTGATATCACATCATTCTCAAAATCCACCGGCACAGCCACTTAAGTGCAGTGAGCGGGAGTGGAAGAACCAGACACACATTTTTCATCTACCCTAATGAAGCACATTCATTCTTAACCGGAGGATAGTCAGTCATGTTCTGTGATTCCTCCAGATCCATTCAGCTTTCCTGTTTCTCAAAATATCTCACCCTAGACATGCAGGAGCCGCTTCTATGAGAGCAGAAGCAGTTTAGCCTTTGCTGACATCCTATTGTTAGCTCGGCTCTTGAGTTGGCCGACAGTCATCATCCTGCTGACTAAGGCTTTGCTCTCCTGGGTCTCACTGTGGTCAAATCAATGCCTTCATTCTCTGGGAAGGAAGAATGATAAGGCATCTAAGTGTTTTCTGCTCTTTAGTCAACATTTGTCTTAGCTCTCTTTAAGCATCTGGATTATCTGTTCTTTAGGCTGCAGTGCCACCTCTTTGGGATTATGTCCCTAGGAAGCTTACAGACTGACACCGTCCTGTCTTTTCAACTCAGTGGCCCCATGAGCTTGCATAGAATGTTTCAGCTTATTGAATCTCAATATTCCCATGTCTTCATTCCGAAAGTTATCATTCACTAGAGATCTAAGTTTAATTAGTTAGTTAAGTTGCTCAGTCGTGTCCGACTCTTTGCGACCCCGTGGACTGTAGCCCATCAGGCTCCTCTGTCCATGGGATTCTCCAGGCAGGAATCCTGGAGTGGGTTGCCATTTCCTTCTCCAGGGGATCTTCCCGACCCAGGAATCGAACCCAGGTCTCTCGCATTAGAGGCAGAGGCTTTAACCTCTGAGCCACCAGGGAAGCCCAGAGATCTAAGTTTACTAGATATTATTCAAAGTACTGAAGATACAAACACATCATCCTTACGCTATGCTCAAGGAAGCAACCATCTTGTAGAGAAGAATAGAAAGTGAATGGTCAGTTAGGATCACAGCCCCGTCAACTTCCTAGAGGAATTGTTAGGCAAATGAGATGATAAACAGGTCAGGGCTTCTTCTTTCCCCAATTTTATTGAGACATAATTGATACATGTCACTCTGTAAGTTCAGAGTATACAGCATTATGGTTTGATTTACATATATTATGAAATATTACCACAGTAGGTTTGGTTATAATCTATCATCTCATATAGATAAAACCAAAAAAAAAGAAAAAGGGGCCTCCCTGGTGGTCCAGTGGTTAAGACTCTGTGCTTCCAATGAAGGGGGCACTGGTTCAATCTCTGGTCAGGGAACTAAGATTGCATGTGTCATGCAGTGCAGCCCAAAAATAAAATTGAAAAGAAAATCCCCACATAAGAACTCTTAACACCTACTCTCTTAACAACTTTCCCGTATATCCTATAGCAGTGTCACCTTTGGGTTGTGCTTCTCAAGCCCCCCACTGCCATGTGAATTTCAAGAAGTGTCTACGGCAGTAACTCTGCCCAGGAATCATGCTCCCATCAGAGAAACACATAACAATGCCTTAAGGGTTTGAAATTTGATTAGAAATACCCGTGCTCCTATTTAAAATATATATATAATGGCAATAGTCCTTAAATAGGAATTGGCAAGTAACTGTTGGAAAATAAATGATAGAGATATCCAGAGGAATGAGAGGTCCCATTGGAAGTTTGGGGAAGGCTTCTTAGAGGAAGTGCAAGACCTGAATGACTGACAGGTAGAACTTATACAAATAACAAGCCTCAGTTCAGTTCAGTTCAGTTCAGTTGCTCAGTCGTGTCCAACTCTTTGCAACGCCATGAATCGCAGCACTCCAGGCCTCCCTGTCCATCACCAACTCCCGGAGTTCACTCAAACTCACGTTCATCGAGTCAGTGATGCCATCCAGCCATCTCATCCTCTGTTGTCCCCTTCTCCTCCTGCCCTCAATCCCTCCCAGCATCAGAGTCTTTTCCAGCGAGTCAACTCTTCGCATCAGGTGGCCAAAGTACTGGAGTTTCAGCTTCAGCATCATTCCCTCCAAAGAAATCCTAGGGCTGATCTCCTTCAGAATGGACTGGTTGGATCTCCTTGCAGTCCAAGGGACTCTCAAAGGTCTTCTCCAACACCACAGTTCAAAAGCATCAATTCTTCGGCACTCAGCTTTCTTCACAGTCCAACTCTCACATCCATACATGACCACTGGAAAAACCATAGCCTTGACTACACGGACCTTTGTTGGCAAAGTGATGTCTCTGCTTTTCAATATGCTATCTAGGTTGGTCATAACTTTCCTTCCAAGGAGTAAGCATCTTTTAATTTCATGGCTGCAGTCACCATCTGCAGTGATTTTGGAGCCCCCAAAAATAAAGTCTGACACTGTTTCCACTGTTTCCCCATCAATTTCCCATGAAGTGATGGGACCTAATGTCTCTGCTTTTGAATATGCTACCTAGGTTGGTCATAACTTTCCTTCCAAGGAGTAAGCGTCTTTTAATTTCATGGCTGCAGTCACCATCTGCAGTGATTTTGGAGCCCCCAAAAATAAAGACTGACACTGTTTCCACTGTTTCCCCATCTATTACCCATGAAGTCATGGGACCAGATGCCATGATTTTAGTTTTCTGAATGTTGAACTTTCATCCAACTTGTTCACTCTCCTCTTTCACTTTCATCAAGAGGCTTTTTAGTTCCACTTCACTTTCTGCCATAAGGGTGGTGTCATCTGCATATCTGAGGTGATTGATATTTCTCCCGGCAATCTTGATTCCAGCTTGTGCTTCTTCCAGCCCAGCATAGAGGAAAACAACAGAATAGGGAAGACTAGAGACCTCTTCAAGAAAATTAGAGATACCAAGGGAACATTTCATGCAAAGATGGGCTTGATAAAGGATAGAAATGGTATGGACCTAACAGAAGCAGAGGATATTAAGATGAGGTGGCAAGAATACACAGAACTGTACAAAAAAATCTTCATGACCAAGATAATTGTGATAGTGTGATCACTCACCTAGAGCCAGAATTCCTGGAATGTGAAGTCAAGTGGGCCTTAGAAAGCATCACTATGAACAAAGCTAGTGGAAGTGATGGAATTCCAGTGGAGCTAATTCAAATCCTGAAAGATGATTCTGTGAAAGTGCTGCACTCAATATGCCAGCAAATTTGGAAAACTCAGCAGTGGCCACAGAACTGGAAAAGGTCAGTTCTCATTCCAATCCCAAAGAAAGGCAATGCCAAAGAATGCTCAAACTACCGCACAATTGCACTCATCTCAAACACTAGTAAAGTAATGCTCAAAATTCTCCAAGCTAGGCTTCAGCAATACATGAACATGAAATTGTTCAAGAGATGGGAATACCAGACCATCTGACCTGCCTCTTGAGAAATCTGTATGCAGGTCAGGAAGCAACAGTTAGAACTGGACATGGAACAACAGACAGGTTCCAAATAGGAAAAGAAGTATGTCAAGGCTGTATATTGAAGTTCCCCAGGCAGCCCCAAACCCAGAGAATCATCAGTATTTGACCAGTATGGAAATTCCTTGGAAAAGCCCTATCCACAAGATTTCTTACTTTTTTGACCTAACTCAGAGCTCACTCCCTAAAAAAGTCCTATCCTCAGGTCATCTGCTAAAAATAATCTGGTAACTGTTTAACACTAAAGTACCCCGTGGCAGTGATACCAACTGGGATAAACAACATACTGGTCAGAAAATCTGGGGAATAAAATCTCTATAGCAGGATTTGGGAAGCTCCAATATGTTCCTAGGGATCTAGAAGGATGCTCACATTTAAGGGTTATGTGCCTATCTAAGAAAGACATGACAAAGATTCTACTACCTCAGCTGTCTGAACTAGAAGTTCTGCACAAGCAGGAAGCTAAGGCTAAGGCAGAGTCACAAACTTCCAGAAAGTTGAAGGCCTGTTCCAACACACACACACAGAACCTTACTGTAAAGAGTGGGAGACTTACTGATTCAAAGAAATTACTAAAAATTTCACCAAAAACTTAGCTGATCATTAAGCTAAACAAACAGACATGTGTCAATGACTTTACACAACAAAACATGTAGACATTACAGAATTCATCCAGGAAAGTTAATAACCAAATAACAGGGGAGGAAAAAAAGACCCAGAAACAAGAATAACAACAACAAAAAGCTAGAGGAGAGGGGAGTCTGATTTTCAGAATGCCACATTAGATTATTTTTAATGTCCAATATTTACCAAAACACACATACACACACACAAAAAAAAAAAAAATGCAAAGAAAGTATGGCCTGAACACCCGAAAACAGCATACAACAGAAAGCATTCTAAAAAAGCACAGAGAATTCTATGCAGTTCAGTGGTTAGGAATCGGTGCTTTCACTGCCATGGGCCCAGGTTCAATTCCTGGTCAGGGAACTAAGATCCTGCAAGCTGTGTGGTACAGCAAAAAAAAACAAAATAAAAAACTAAACAAGCAAACAACCCCCACCAAAAAACAGATATTAGATTTAGTATCAAAACTTTAACAAACTATTATAAATATGTTCAAAATTTAATGGGACTCATATCTGAAAAACTAAAGGAGAATACAAATGATTGCTAACCAGATAGGAAATACAGAACAACAGTAAATGAGAAGACTTGGGTAAAACTATAAACCAAGTAGACCAATCAGCCATCTATAAGATACTCCTTCCTCCACGCTACCATCAATAGCAGAATAATATTTTTTTCAAATGTATATGCAAAAGTCCACAAGGTATAACATAAGTCATAAAACAAATACAATAGTTGAAATTATACAAAGTGTTTTCATACCATAATGAAATAAAAATCAAAAACAGAGATTTGAGGAAATGACAATATGTAGGAATTAAACAATGATTTTCTAAATAACAGGCAAAAAAAGAAATCACAAAGTTAAACTGGAATGACAGTGAATGGAATGATGGTCACAACATACCAACACTTATGGGATGGAGCTGAAGCAGTGCCTGCAGGAAATTTATAGCTCTAAATCCCTATTATTAAAAAAGAAATCCATCCCTAATCTAATCTTTAACCTTAAGAAATTAGGAAAAAGACCAAATTAAATCAAAGCATACAAAGGAAAGAAAATAATAAGGATTAGAATGAAAATAAGTGAAAGACAGGATGGAAAAACAATGAGAAAATTCAATGACACCAAAACTGGTTCTTCAAAAAGACCCAAAAAAATGACATTTAGCTAGACTAATGAAGAAGAAGAAGAAGAAATAAATGATGAAGAAAAAGAAAAAGACAAGACTCAAATTACTAAAATCAGGAATTGAAGAGAAAGAATCACTACCATCATTACAGAAATAAATTATCAGGAATTACTGGAAACAACTGTACACCTGCACATTAGATAAATGAAATTAAACGAAATGACCAGACTCTTAGAAAGATACAAACTACAGAAACTGACTGAAAGAGAAATTGAAAATCTGAATGCATTATATTAAGTACAGGTATTCAATTAGTAATTTTAAAACATCTCTCCAAAAAAGCCCAACTTCAAATGGCTTCACTGGTGAAATCTATAAAATGTTTAAGGAATAAGTATTACCAATCATTCACAAATACTTCCAAAAGATAGAAAAGGGTGCACTTTCCAAATCTCGTATGATAATAATGTGTTACCACAAAACTAAAACTAGACAGATACCACTAGAAAAGAAGATCAATATCCCTCAGTAATACAGGATCAAAAACGCTCAGCATATTACTAGCAAACCAAATTCAGCAACAAATAAAAAAGAATTGCACACCACAGCGATGTTGGATCTATCCTAGGAATGCAAGGTTGGTTTCAGTTCAGTTCAGTCACTCAGTTGTGTCCAACTACAAAAATCAATCAATACATCATATTAATAGAATATAAGATGAAAACCAGATGATCATCTCAACTGATGCAAAAAAAAAAAAGCATCTGAAGAATCCAACATCCATTCATTTTTAAAACATCCAACACTCTATGCCTAGAAGAGACATTTCTAGATCTGATAAAAGTAATTACAAAAAACCCACAGGAAACATCATATTAATGGCCTATAATCTAGACAAAAATGTCTGCTCTCACCACTTCTATCCTGAAGTACACTAGAGATTCTATCGAGGCAATTGATAGAAAAATAAATAACAGAAATCCAGATTGGAAATGAAGAAGTAAATCTACTTCGATTTGCACATGATATAATCTTATATATAGATAATGCAAAGGCAACTCACATGCTAGTAAAGTAATGCTCAAAATTCTCCAAGCCAGGCTTCAGCAATATATGAACCGTGAACTTCCAGATGTTCAAGCTGGTTTTAGAAAAGGCAGAGGAACCAGAGATCAAATTGCCAACATCCACTAGATCATGGAAAAAGCAAGAGAGTTCCAGAAAAACATCTATTTCTCCTTTATTGACTATGCCAAAGCCTTTGACTGTGTGGATCACAATAAACTGTGGAAGATTCTGAAAGAGATGGGAATACCAGAGCACCTGACCTGCCTCTTGAGAAACCTCTATGCAGGTCAGGAAGCAACAGTTAGAACTAGACATGGAACAACAGACTGGTTCACAATAAACTGTGGAAGATTCTGAAAGAGATGGGAATACCAGAGCACCTGACCTGCCTCTTGAGAAACCTCTATGCAGGTCAGGAAGCAACAGTTAGAACTAGACATGGAACAACAGACTGGTTCCAAATAGGAAAAGGAGTATGTCAAGTCTGTATACTGTCACCCTGCTTATTTAACTTCTATGCAGAGTACATCATGAGAAACACTGGACTGGAAGAAGCACAAGCTGGAATCAAGATTGCCAGGAAAAATATCAATAACCTCAGATATACAGATGACACCACCATTATGGCAGAAAGTGAAGAGGAACTGAAGAGCCTCTTGATGAAAATGAAAGAGGAGAATGAGAGAGTTGGCTTAAACCTCAACATTCAGAAAATGAAGATCATGGCATCTGGTCCCCTCACTTCATGGGAAATAGATGAGGAAATGGTGGAAACAGTGTCAGACTTTATTTTGGGGGGCTCCAAAATCACTGCAGATGGTGACTGCAGCCATGAAATTAAAAGACACTTACTCCTTGGAAGAAAAGTTATGTCCAACCTAGATAGCATATTCAAAAGCAGAGACATTACTTTGCCAACAAAGGTCCGTGTAGTCAAGGCTATGGTTTTTCCAGTAGTCATGTATGGATGTGAGAGTTGGACTGTGAAGACAGCTGAGCGTCAAAATATTGATGCTTTTGAACTGTGGTGTTGGAGAAGAATCTTGAGAGTCCCTTGGACTGCAAGGAGATCCAACCAGTCCATTTTGAAGGAGATCAACCCCCTGGGATTTCTTTGGAAGGAATGATGCTGAAGCTGAAACTCCAGTACTTTGGCCACCTCATGCGAAGAGTTGACTCATTGGAAAAGACTCTGATGCTGGGAGGGATTGGGGTCAGGAGGAGAAGGGGATGACAGAGGATAAGATGGCTGGATGGCATCACCAACTCGATGGATGTGAGTTTGAGTGAACTCCGGGAGTTGGTGATGGACGGGGAGTCCTGGTGTGCTGCAATTCATAGGGTCACAAAGAGTTGGACATGACTGAGTGACTGAACTGAACTGAAGGAATCGGTGAGAAAGCTATTAAAATATATAAGCATATTCATAAAACTTATAAGAGACAAGATAAATACACAAAAATCACTTGCATTCTATACATCAACAATAAACAATCTGAATAAGAAATAAAGAAACAATTCCATTTACAATATCTTAAAAAACAAAATATTAGTCAATTCAATTTAGTCATTCAGCCATGTCTGACTCTTTGCAACCACATGTTCAATAGTATGCCAGGCTATCCTGTCCATCACCAACACCTGGAGCTTGCCCAAACTCATGTCCAATGAGTCTGTGATGCCATCCAACCATCTCATCCTCTGTCGTCCCCTTCTCCTCCTGCCTTTAATTTTTCCCAGCATCAGGGACTTTTCCAATGAATCAGTTCTTTGCATCAGGTGGCCAAAATATTGGAGCTTCAGCTTAAGCATCAGTCCTTCCAATGAATATTCAGGACTGATTTCCTTTAGTTTTGACTGGTTGGATATCCTTGCAGTCTAAGGGACTCTCAAAAATCTTCTCCAACATCACAATTCAAAAGCACCAATTTTTCAGCGTTCAACTTTCTTTATGGTCCAACTCTCGCATCCATACATGACTACTGGTAAAACCATAGCTTTGACTAGATAGACCTTTGTTGGCAAAGTAATGTCTTTTAATATGCTGTCTAGGTTGGTCATAACTTTCCTTCCAAGGAGTAAGCGTCTTTTAATTTCATGGCTGCAATCACCACCTGCAGTGATTTTGGAGCCCAAAAAAATAAAGTCTGACACTGTTTCCCCATCTATCTGCCATGAAGTGATGGGACCAGATGCCATGATCTTAGTTTTCTGAATGTTGAGCTTTAAGCCAACTCTCTCATTCTCCTCTTTCACTTTCATCAAGAGGCTTTTTAGTTCCTCTTCACTTTCTGCCATAAGGGTAGTGTCATCTGCATATCTGAGGTTATTGATATTTCTCCCGGCAATTTTGATTCCAGCTTATGCTTCCTCCAGCCCAGTGTTTCTCATAATGTACTCTGCATATAAGTTAAATAAGCAGGGTACCTGCTTTAGGTAACTTTATTCCTAGGTATTTTATTGTTTTTGATGTAATGATATTTAAGATTGTGTCTGTTTTTTTCTGATAGTTTGCTGCTAGTGTGTAGAAGTGCAACAGATTTCTGTACATTAATTTTTCATCCTGCAACCATACCAAATTCAATGATAAACTCTAGTAGTTTTCTGTGGGTTTCCCAGATGATGCTGGTGATATCCATCTTGATACCCCTCTAATTTGTCACAGGGTCCCTGTTTGAGTTCCCTGAGACATACAACAAATTCCCATTGGCTATTTTACATTTAGTATCATAAGTTTCCATGTAACTCTTTCCATATATCTCACCCTCTCCCTCCTCCCCTCCACCCCTTCATGTCCATAAGTCTGTTCTCTATGTCTGTTTCTCCATTGCTGCCCTGCAAATAAATTCATCAATGCTAACTTTCTAGAGTCTACATATATGCATTAGTATATGATACTTATTTTTCTCTTTCTGACTTACTTCACTCTACATAATAGGCTCTAGGTTTGTCCACCTCATTAGAACACATTTAGTGTGTTCTTTTTAATGGCTGAGTAATAGTCCATTGTATATATGTACCACATCTTCTTTATCCATTCATCTGTCTATGGACATCTAGGTTGCTTCCAAGTTCTAGCTATTATAAGTAATGCTGTAGTGAATAGTTGGGTACATGTGTCTTTCTCAATTTTTGTTTCCTCAGGGTATAGGCCTAATAATGGGATTCCTGGATCATATGGTGATTTTATACCTAGATTTTAGGGGGAGAGCTTCCTTGTTTCTTGGGTTATGCCTCTATTGCTATGAACTTCCTTCTTAGAACCACATTTGCTGCATCCTATAGATTTTGTAAAGTTATATTTTCATATATTTATCTCTAGGTATCTTCTGATTTATTCTTTGATGTCATTATTGACTCCTTTGTTGTTGTTTTTAGTATATTCTTTGTTCTTTCTGTGTTTGTTCTTCCCTCATTTTTCTCTCTGTGGTTTATTTTTACTTCCATACCACTGTGGTCAGAAAAGATGCTTGAAACAATGTCCCCTTAAATTGCTGAGACTTGTTTTGTGACCTAATATATGGTCTATCTTAGACAATATTCCACGAGGGCTTGAAAAGAATGTATGATCTGTTTTGTTGGATATAGTCGACTGTAGATATCAGTTAAGTCCAACTGGTATATTGGGTTATTTAGGACTTCTGCATTACTGATTTTCTGTCTGAATGAGCTGTCCATTGATGTCAGTAGAGTGTTAGTCCTCTACTACTATTGTATTCCTGTCAGTTTCTCCCTCCATGTCTATTAGGATTTGTTTTATATATTTAGGTGCTCCTGTACTGGGTGTATGTATGTTAATGAGTATAATATCTTTTTGTATTGATACCTTTACTGTTATATAATATCTTTGCTTTTATGGCCTTTGTTTTAAAGTCTATCCATTTTGTCTGATATGAATATGGCTTACCCCTGCTCTCTTGCTATTTATGTTTAAACAAAATCTATTTTTCCATCTCCTTACTTTCAGTCTGCATGTCCTTCACCCTAAAGCGAGTCTCTTGTAGGCAGCGTACTGTAGGTCCTCTTTTTTTTTTAATGCACTTTATATCTTTTGATTAGAGCATTTGGTTCATTGCCATTTAGAGTAATTATTGATAGGGACCACAAAGAGTCAGACACAACTGAGCAACTAACACAAACAAATACTTACTGTCATTTAAAACTTTGTTTTCTAGTTGTTTTTGTAGTTCTTTATTTCTTTTCGTTTTTCCTTTTGTGGTTTGAAGATTTCCTTTTGTAGTATGCTTGAGTTACTTTCTCTTTTTTTCTGAATCTATCTTACATTTTTGATTTGTGGCTATCCTGGAGTTCAAGTATGGTGGACCCATCACTATAGCTTCTTGGTTTAAACTGATAGTTGTACAAGTTCAAACACAAAACAAAATTATACTTTTCTACTTCTCTCCCTCACATTTTGTAATTTTGATGCTCTATCTACATTTTGATGCTTATCTTTTTGCTATTAATTTTAGCACTAAAATTTAATTAATTTTAGTGTTATAATCACTCTTACAAAAAATTTTATTGTTTTTAAATCTACGTACTGGCCACCTAACCTGCCTCTTGAGAAATCTGTATGCAGGTCAGGAAGCAATAGTTAGAACTGGACATGGAACAACAGACTGGTTCCAAATAGGAAAAGGAGTACGTCAAGGCTGTATATTGTCACCCTGCTTATTTAACTTATATGCAGAGTACATCATGAGAAACGCTGGGCTGAAAGAAATACAAGCTGGAATCAAGATTGCTGGGAGAAATATCAAGAACCTCAGATATGCAGATGACACCACCCTTATGGCAGAAAGTGAAGAGGAGCTAAAAAGCCTCTTGATAAAGTGAAAGAGGAGAGTAAAAAAGTTGGCTTAAAGCTCAACATTCAGAAAACAAAGGTCATGGCTTCTGGTCCCATCACTTCATGGGAAATAGATGG
>SJYT01066905.1:291998-372890 GCA_006410635.1 Cephalophus harveyi | reverse complement strand
TTCTTTGGGATTGGAATGAAAACTGACCTTTTCCAGTCCTGTGGCCACTGCTGAGTTTTCCAAATTTGCTGGCATATTGAGTGCAGCACTTTCACAGCATCATCTTTCAGGATTTGAAACAGCTCAACTGGAATTCCATCACCTCCACTAGCTTTGTTCATAGTGATGCTTTCTAAGGCCCACTTGACTTCACATGCCAGGATGTCTGGCTCTAAGTGAGTGACCACACCATCGTGATTATCCAGGTCATGAAGATCTTTTTTGTACAGTTCTTCTGTGTATTCTTGCCAACTCTTCTTAATATCTTCTGCTTCTGTTAGGTCCAGACCATTTCTCTCCTTTATCGAGTTCATCTTTACAATAAATGTTCCCTTGGTATCTCTAATTTTCTTGAAGAGATCTCTAGTCTTTCCCATTCTGTTGTTTTCCTCTATTTCTTTGTATTGATCGCTGAAGAAGGCTTTCTTTTCTCCCCTTGCTATTCTTTGGAACTCTGCATTCAGATGTTTATATCTTTCCTTTCCTCCTTTGCTTTTCACCTCTCTTCTTTTCACAGCTCTTTGTAAGGCCTCCTCAGACAGCCATTTTGCTTTTTTGCATTTCTTTTCCATAGGAATGGTCTTGATCCCTGTCTCCTGTACAATGTCACGAACCTCATTCCATAGTTCATCAGGTACTCTATTATCTTCCTCTTCTAATGTGTCCTATAGTTAACTTGTGATTACACTGTAACTCATGCTACATTCCTGTTTACTACTTATCTTCCTAAATCCTGTTTGCCCCTAACATCCTGAGCTTACTATCTCTTACAAAGGCTTCTAGCTATAGTGTCTCTAAAAATTCCTAAATTCTATAAACTATAGTAAAATATGCTTACTTTACAACATTCCTTAAATCTTTAACTTCTAACTATTTTAATTATTTATAAGTCCTAAATTCAGTAAACTCCTTTAGCCATAAACATTCTCCTCACAAATAGGCTTCAGATATCAATCCCTCCCATGGCCTCAAGCTGCGGCCTATGTGCTCATCCTGGAACACTCTTTTGTAAAAGCCCTTGAACAAATGTCAATGATTAACTTTATGAATTATTTTCTGAGCACAGCTGCAGAAGGCTTTGTGCCTTCTCATGCTCCTCTCAAGAACAGTAAGCACCTTAATATTCCTTTTCAGTCAACTCAGCCGAGGAGAGGAAAAGACAAGTCAGAATTACAAGGACTAATTCCTTAATCCCAGGTCCGTGCCTGTGGAATGAGGAGAGGGGGCTGGGGGCTGTGCATCCATTTTGTCAGTAATGCCTAATGCGGCTCCCAACAGCTGTCAACATCCGTTAGATCATAGAAATGGCAAGAGAGTTTCAGAAAAACATCTACTTCTGCTTTATTGACCACATCAAAGCCTTTGACTGTGTGGATCACAACAAACTGTGGAAAATTCTTGAAGAGATGGGAATACCAGACCACCTTACCTGCCTCTTGAGAAATCTGTATGCAGGTTAAGAAGGAACAATTAGAACCAGACATGGAGCAGCAGACCAGTTCCAAATTGGGAAAGGAGTACGTCAAGGCTGTATATTGTCACTCTGCTTATTTAACTTATATGCAGAGTACATCATGAGAAATGCTGGACTGGATGAGCACAAGCTGAATTAGGATTGCTGGGAGAAATATCAATAACCTCAGATATGCAGATGACACCGCCCTTATAGGAGAAAGCAAAGAGGAACTAAAGAGCTTTTTGATGAAAATGAAAGAGCAGAATGAAAAAGATGGCTTAACAATCAACATTCAGAAAACTAAGATCATGGCATCTGGTCCCATCACTTCATGGCAAATCGATGGGGAAACAATGAAAACAGTGACAGACTTTATTTGGTGGGTGTGGGGTGGGGCTCCAAAATCACTGCAGATGGTGACTGCGGCCATGAAATTAAAGACGCTTGCTCCTTGGAAGAAAAGCCATGACAAACCTAGATAGCATATTGAAAAGCAGAGACATTACTTCGCCAACAAAGGTCCTTCTAGTCAAAGCTATGGTTTTTCCAGTAGTAATATGTGGATGTGAGAGTTGGACTATAAAGAAGGCTGAGCACTGAAGAACTGATGCTTTTGAACTGTGGTGTTGGAGAAGACTCTTGAGAGTCTTTTGGACTGCAAGGAGAACCAACCATCCATCCTAAAGGAGATCAGTCCTGAATATTCATTGGAAGGACTGATGCTGAAGCTGAAACTCCAATACTTTGGCCACCTGATGTGAAGATCTGACTCATTGGAAAAGATCCTGATGCTGGAAAAGATTGAAGGCAGGAGAAGGGGATGACAGAGGATGAGATGGTTGGATGGTATCACCGACTCAATGGACATGAGTTTGAGTAAACTCCAGGAGTTGGAGATGGACAGGGAGGCCTGGCGTGCTGCAGCCCATGGGGTTGCAAAGAGTCAGACATGACTGAGCACCTGAACTGACTGACTGATCATATACAAAAATAAATTCAAAATGGACCTAAGTATTAGACAGGAAACCATAAAACTCCTAGAAGAAAACTTAGGCAGAATAGTCTTTGACATCAATTGAAATATTTTTTTTTGGATCTGTCTCCTAAAGCAAAGGAAATGAAAGCAAAAATAAACAAATGGGAACTAATTAAGCTTAAAAGTTTTGATACAGCAATAGGAGAAGGGGATGACAGAGGATGAGATGGTTGGATGGTATCACCGACTCAATGGACATGAGTTTGAGTAAACTCCAGGAGTTGGAGATGGACAGGGAGGCCTGGCGTGCTGCAGCCCATGGGGTTGCAAAGAGTCAGACATGACTGAGCACCTGAACTGACTGACTGATCATATACAAAAATAAATTCAAAATGGACCTAAGTATTAGACAGGAAACCATAAAACTCCTAGAAGAAAACTTAGGCAGAATAGTCTTTGACATCAATTGAAATATTTTTTTTTGGATCTGTCTCCTAAAGCAAAGGAAATGAAAGCAAAAATAAACAAATGGGAACTAATTAAGCTTAAAAGTTTTGATACAGCAAAGGGAGTCATCAAAACAAAAAGACTACCTACTGAATGAGAGAAAATATTTGGTAATAATAGGACCAGTAAGAGATTAATATCAAAAATATATAAACAGCTTATTTAATTCAACGTTAACGTACATGTGTGGGGGACATGTGTACACCATGGCTGATTCATGTGAACATATGGCAAAAATAACTACAATATTGTAAAGTAATTAGCCTCCAATTAAAATAAATAAACTTACAAAAAAAATAATTCAACATTTTTTAGAAAAGTTTTAAAAATGGAAAGAAGAACTAAATAGACATGTTTTCCAAAGAGGACATGCAGATGGCCAAAACACAAATAATGTTGATGAGGGTGTGAAGAAGAGGGAACTCTCACATGCTATTGGTGGGAATGTAAATTGGTGCTGCTGCTGCTGCTAAGTAGCTTCAGTCATGTCCGAATCTGTGCGACCCCATAGACGGTAGCCAACTAGGCACCCCCATCCCTGGGATTCTCCAGGCAAGAACACCGGAGTGGGTTGCCATTTCCTTCTCCAGTGCATGAAAGTGAAAAGTGAAAGTGAAGTCACTCAGTCGTGTCCGACTCTTAGCGACCCCATGGACTGCAGCCCACCAGGCTCCTCCATCCATGGGATTTTCCAGGCAAGAGTACTGGAGTGGAGTGCCATTGCCTTCTCCAGGGATGTGTATAAAGAGGTACAAATTACTATGTATAAGATATATAAACTACAATACAATACTATAAATACAATACAATATTATATAGTGACTATAAATGGACTATAAACCTTTAAAAATTGCAAAACTTTATGTTATACACCTATAATTTATGCAATATTGTACATCAACTATACTTCAATTTTAAAAATCAAAAATCAAATCAAATAGAAAAAAGTAGCAATTCCTGAGAATTAAAAACAGAAACCAGTTTTACTAATTGTTTATTATTTGTAAAAGTAATTATTTTAAGTGACTTAAGAACACAATATTTTAAATGTAAATCCATATGAAGCTTTCTTAAAAACTAAAAATAGACTTAACAGGTAATTCAGCAATCCCACTCCTGAGTATATGTCCAGAAAAGACAAAACTCCAATTCAGAATGATACATGTACCCCAATGTTCATAGCATCACTATGCATTAATAGCCAGGCATGGAAACAACCCAAGTATCCACCAGGTGATGACTGGTTTACGAGCATGTAGCATATGTACGTGTGTTGTATGTGTATATGTTTGCATGTGTGTGTGTACACATAGGGCTTCCCTGGTGGTTCAGTGGTAAAGAATCCACCTGCAAGTGCAGGAAATGTGAGTTCAATTCCTGAGTTGGGAAGATCTCCTGGAGAAGGAAATGGCACCCAACTCCAGTATTCTTGCTTGGGAAATCCCATGGACAGAGAAGCCTGGCACACTACACTCCATGGGATCACAAAAGAGCTGAACATGACTTAGAGACTAAACAGCAATATGTACATATACATACACATAATGGAATAGTACTCAGTCATAAAATAGAATGAAATATTGCCATTTGCAGCAACACAGAAGAACCCAGAGAGTATTATATTTAGTCAAGTCAGAGAAAGATAAAAGTCACTTATATATGGAATCAAAAATATATATAAATTAATCTATGTACAAAACAGAAACAGACTCACAGACATAGCAAAAAACCCTATGGTTACAAAAGGGGAAAGGGAGAATAAATTAGGTATATGGGATTAACAAATACAAACTACTATATATAAAATAGATAAGAAGCAAGCATTTACTGTATAGCACAGGGAACTATATTCACTATCTTGTAATAACCTTTAATGGCAAATAGTCTGTATATGTGCTGTGTATATGTATTTGAATCACCTTTCTGTATACCTACAACTAACATAATATTGTTAATCAACTATACTTTAATTTAAAAAAAATGAGATAACATTTCATCCCCACTAGGATGATTAAAAGCAAAAAGAAAATAACAAGTGCTGGCAAGGATGTGAAAAAATTAGAATTCTCACTCATGGCTGGTGAAGTTCTAAAATGGTTCAGTCATTTTGGAGAAGGAAATTGCAACCCAAGTATCCTTGCCTGGAAAATCCCATGGACACAGGAACCTGGTGGGCTACAGTCCATGGGGTAGACTGGAGAAACTTAGAAACTTATTATTTGCAAAAGTAATTATTTAATTACATTTGGAAACATTTTGGAAAACTGTACGGCATTCCTCAAAGTATTAAACACAGAATTACACATGGCCCAACAATTCTACTTCTAGTTACATACCCAAGAAAAATGCAAACATATATTCACAGAAAAACTTGTCTATATAAAACAGATAGATAGTATATAATCTGCTGTATAGCCCAGAGAGCTCAGCTTGGTGCTCTATGGTGAACTAGAGGGGTGGATAGGGCAGGGTGCAAGGTCCAAGAGAACGGGAAATATGCATGGATGTATGTATGTGTATGAGTGTGTGTATTCATAGCTGCTTCATGCTGTTGTACAGCAGAAATTAACACAACATTGTAAAGAAACTATACCCCAATTTTTTTTTAATTGCTCTTAGCACCATTATCTATTACAGCCAAAAAGTGAAAACAAAACTGATACATGCTATAGCGTGGATGAACCTTAAGAACTTAATGCTAAGTGAAAGGAGCCAGTTTCAAAAGACTGCATATTGTATGATGCCACTTACATGAACTGTCTAGAACAGGCTAATTTATAGGAACTGAAAACAGATGTGTGGTTTCCAGGGACTAGGGGCAAGGGGAGAATGCAGAGTGACTGCTAACGGGTAATTTTTTTTTACAGGGGGTGATAAAAATGTTCTTGAATTCTAGTTGTGATTGTTGCACAACTTCATAACTTAACTGAAAAAAAAAAACACTGAATTATATACTTTTAAAAGATGAGATACATGGTGTGCAAATATCACTTTAAAATTGTTATTTAAAAAATTAGGAAAGACATAACAGACAAAAATGCCCATGCTTCACTCTACCCCAGCCTGTCCCCTGCATTCTCCCTCCTCTTTTACCCATCGTTGATCTCCACGTGTGCTTTCCTTCTCTCTCTCTGACCTATTCCCTCCATCTCAATCACTCGCTCCCCTGGAATCTGTGGTCTGGCTCAGACTGGGATTAGAAATCCCCTGTGGCACACCCTGGCTTTGCATTTAAAGGACTCTGAATTGCTGGGGCAGGGGATGAGGGGGGAGTCTTAGTCACTCTTTGTGACCCCACGGACTGTAGCCCACCAGGCACCTCTATCCATGGAATTCTCCAGGTAAGAACTCTGAATTGCTGGGAGGAGTAGAGAACAACCCACCGAGTTAAGGAGCGGTAGTGCCAGTGGATCTACAATGAACAGAGTTCTCTCCGGGGCCCCTCGGGCCTTCCAATTCATCTAAGAAAGGAAAGGGCCTGCTCGTTCCCTCCTCCTGGGACTTCCTAACCCACAAGTTAACTTCAGAACCTTTCAACCTAGACTTCCTTATTCCTCTCTTCCTCTCTCCAGCCCCCCATTGCAGTACCTCCTTCTCCCCAAAACTCTCTCCTCCTCACCACCTTTCTCCTTCCTCTATCTCTAGCAGTTTTCCTTGAAACCCCCTTCTCTACCCTATTTATCCCCACATCCATTCCCAGGGTCTCTTCTGCTGCATCTCCAGGGCCCACCCTCCCAAATCTGGTCACAGAACAAGAACATATAGGCCTTTTGAGCCACGTGGTAGTCTCTCAAAGAATTAGAGAGCCAAAGGGTCTGACTCTTTGCAACCTTATGGACTGCAGCCCGCCAGGCTCCTCTGTCCATGGCCTATATGTTCTTGTTAGTCTCTCAAAGAATTAAAGTTCATCACCAAATTTCCCTGCAGGGTACAAAATAGATAAAAGAATATGGATAATATGGATATAAAGGATGATATGCATTTCTAGCTCCTGAAAACTAAAAATGGGCTTCCAGGTGGCGCTAGTGGTAAAGAAACCTCCAGTCAGTGCAAGAGACATAAGAGACTCGGGTTCCATCCCTGGTTCCGGAAGATCCCCTAGAGGAGGAAATGCCAAACCACTCCAGTATTCTTGCCTGGAGAATCCCCATGGACAGAAGAGCCTGGTGGGCTACAATCCATAGTGTTGCATAGAGTTGGACAAGACTGAAGCGACTTAGCATGCATGCAAGCACAAAGACTGAAATGTGTTTACTGCCTATATTCTTCTCATCTTCCTCCTAATGCCCTCAAGCTAATACAAGTAGTATCTAACAAGGTTCGAAGGAAGGTCGAGCTTTCACTTCTCTCATAAGTGAAGAAAAGAGGTAGATAATCCTCGTAAGAGCTTAAAATGTTATTAAGCAGAAGAAATTAACTGAACTGATTCTAAGACCATGAAAGTGACCATTTTACATCCTTGTAGACCACAGCCACACCCACAAATATTCTCTAATGACTGGTATTACTATGCTTTTCACCCTGTGTATGATAATCCCTCCTACAATTATGAGGATTTCCTATGAACTGATCAAATTGATTGATTAAGACAATTCTAACCCAATTTCCCTTTACCTCCCCTCAGAGGTAGGGGTACTGATATTCCATATTCCCAGTCTCCAGGCTCCCAGACCCCTGGAAGTAAGCCTACATGGCTCATTTAGACTCAGATGGAAAGAACAGATAAGTTAGCTTCAAACCAACAACAAAAAGGCTTCAGTGCCTCCCCTCTCCAGCTGCCCTAGGACCGAGAGCAGGGCCAGCATTACAGGTCCGTGGCTGTGTGTGCCGTGTGCTTGGTTTAATGCCCTGATGTCACTGTCTTGAAATTCTTAATTACTTTTGAACATGGGGCCATGCATTTTCATTTTGCTCTGAGCCCTACAAATTATGTATCCAGTCCTGACAGGCAGTTACTCATGAGAAAAGCAGACACATGCTAAGTCAGCTTTGGTCCTCTTCTCTTCCCCACCCCCTCCCTGTTTTGTCATCAATTTCCCTGGTCTTCTGCTCCTGACGTAGTGGATAGAAAGGGAAAATGTAACGGAGAAATGAAAAGGATATATTTTCCCCAGTGCATGGGTGCTAAGTCACATCAGTCGTGTCTGACTCTGTGCAACACTGTGGACTGGAGCCCATCAGGCTCCTCTCTCCATGGGATTCTCCAAGCAAGAATACTGGAGTTGCTATTCCCTCCTCCAGGGGATCTTCCTGACCCAGGGATGGAACCCATGTCTCTTTCATCTCGTGCATTGGCAGGCTGGTTCTTTACCTCTAGTGCCACCTAGGCATAAGTAATCAGTTCAGGGTCATTATTCTGCACTGCCTTAGGAAAGATGACGTTTCTTCAGGTTTTCTTTTTAAGGAAGGAAGAGACAATCTTGTAAGATGAAAAACCATTTTGTATGTGCAAATGTGGTCTATGTGTGTGAGATGTGTGCATGTATTAGGGAAGTGGCATCTACTGTGTGCCAGATCTTGCAAGAGGAACTTGATGTAAATCATCTCATTCATTCCTCAGAACAAGCTATGAGGTAAATATCACTATTATCTCAACTTACAGATGGAGTAAACAATGCTTAGAAAGATTAAATAACTTGTCCCATATCCCACTACAGGCCCGGGGCACAACTGGGCTGACTCCAGATCCAATCTAACTGTAAATCTCATGCACCCCACCACTAGGCTGTGCAGCCTGGGCTTGGCAGGGAGGGGGCGGGGGACAGTTAGCAGGTGATTTCCATGGGAAATAATTAAGTGCTGATGGTGTGCCAAGCATTTTATGTCTATGTACTCATTTAATCCTTGTAATTCTCTGTGAGATGATGCTTTTTTATTTCCATTATACAAGTGAGAGGAAACTGAGGCATGAGAGGTTACATAAATTGTCAAAGATCACATTGCTAGTGAGTGTTGGAAATCGATTTTTAAATCACACTTTCTTGCTCTAGATTCTTAACTTTTAACCAGTATCTTATTCTGCCTCAAGGGAGGAGAAATTACCTAATAGACTACAACCCAAGATCTCTTCTGATGATAAAGAAGCATGGAAAAATTTTTACCCTGTTCTTGACTTAAAATCAGCCCTTTTCCTGAATTGACATGAGAATGCCCTGATGTATTTCCCAGGACCCACCACTCAAGACACTGACAAACAGAATACCTTCCCACCCTCATCCCCACCCCCGCCCCCGATAAGCAGTTACCATGTCTTTATCTCCCCCTGTCTCCTCCAGTATTCCTCTGCTATTTCGTGAAGACATGACTTTTTCCCTTCTCCCTCAATCTTCAAGGGTCTCTTAGCAGCAATACTTGACTGTTGATGTAAGAGACACAAGAAAGTGGGTATGCAGCCCACATATGTTGGTGGCCATCTCCTCACTTTCCCCCACCAAGCCACACCGCCCTTCCTCAGCATGAGACCTGCTCAACTAGAGCAGAACCAGTTTACTCAAAACCAGAGCAATGGCCTGAGAGGAACAGTGGCCAGTGGGAGAATTTCCAGATGAATAAGATGACCTTCAGGGCCTCCTATGTTTTTTACAGCCCACGATCTCCCCCCTTAGTCTTTGCTACATCGAGCACTTTTTTAAACAAGAAAACTGTTGCTTTCTCTTCCCAGAGTAGCCACAGCGGAGGAAACCACAGACTGACCTATATGTAGAGAAGACCTTGACATATGTGGTTTTGAAATGTGCTAGTTAAGCAGGGGTTGGGTCACTAATCTTAGTATCGCCGGATTATTTCACTGGGTTTTCGTGCAAGTTCTAGAGATAGGAGGGGTTTTTCCCTGATGGGGTGTGGAGGAAAAAGAAGAATGAAGAAGGGGAATTACTTGTGACATTCACCTTCCCACTCTATCAGGTTGTTTGGTAAAATAATTTCAAAGGACAATGCTCAATAATATTAAGAGTTCTGACCTCCATAACGGACTGAACTGCTATAATGTAGTATTCAGAAACAAGGTTGAATTACTTTCCTTGCAAAACCCCTAGAGTGAGCCTAAAGAAGCTTTTCAGTAAGTATCTAAATTAGTAATAACTTGTATTTGTTTCTTAATTTCATGGATGGACTTTTTCTTCCTACTTCCTCAGTCACACTATAAGTTACGTAAGGGAAGGAACACTTTCATAACTCTGTTGCACAATTAGTTACACATTTCACAATTCTGAGCATATTACAGAAATCTACAGTCAAAGATATCCAAGAAAAATCTGGGAGAAATAGATTTCACCAAGAGATTGTGGCAGTTTTCCCTGAAGCACTTGGGATACCAGAACTTTTCCAGGTTTCCAGGGGTACAAACTATTAGTTTGCTTAGCCATCTTGAGATGGAACAATGCTGTGTTTGGGGTTTATGATAAGAAAAGGAAATCACACATCGGGTTCTTCAAATCAGAAATTTAACTGCATAAGTGGTGTTGGAGAAGACTCTTGAGAGTCCCTTGGATGGCAAGGAGATCCAACCAGTCCATTCTGATGGAGATCAACCCTGGGATTTCTTTGGAAGGAATGATGCTAAAGCTGAAACTCCAGTACTTTGGCCACCTCATGCGAAGAGTTGACTCATTGGAAAAAACTCTGATGCTGGGCGGGACTGGGGGCAGGAGGAGAAGGGGACGACCGAGGATGAGATGGCTGGATGGCATCATGGACTCGATGGACGTGAGTCTGAGTGAACTCCGGGAGATGGTGATGAACAAGGAGGCCTGGTGTGCTGCGATTCATGGGGTCGCAGAGAGTCGGACACGACTGAGCGACTGAACTGAAGTATTATAAGTGAACAAAGAAACTAGGTATGAGTACAATTTAAAAGGGAAATACCAACCAGAGGACTTTAGATTGGACAAAATTCTACTCTCTTGAGGTATGCTCTTCATCTTTGGGGCCCAAATGAATTTAAGAGAAGTAAATGTTAACTCTCACATCCTACTTTTTAAAATAATAAGTTTTCACATTTGCATGCAATTTTATATTTTTCAAAGTATTTTTATATCCATTATAAAATTAGAGTTCATGGGGACTTCCCTAATTTTATAATGGATATGAAAAGACTTTGAAAAATAAAGAACTGAATACAATGTGAGTTTCCCTGGTGGGTCCAATGGTTAGGACTCCACCCTTCCACTGCAGAGGGTACAGGTTCAACCCCTACTGGAGGAACTAAGGTCTTACATGCTTCATGGTATGGCTAAATAAATACAATTAAAATTGAACAAAAATTTTAATAAAACTTGAGTTCATATTAATCTCAAGATCTTGGTGTTTGGTCTTTCAGTAGTGTCCGACTCTTTGCGACCCCATGGACTGAAGCACAGGCTTTCCTGTCCTTTATCATCTCCCAGAGCTTGTTTAAACTCATGTCCACTGAGTCAGTGATATCATCCGACCATCTCATCCTCTGTCATCCCCTTTGCCTCCTGCCTTCAATCTTCCCCAGCATCAGGGTCTTTTCCAATGAGTCTCTGGGGTCGCACAGAGTCGGACATGACTGAAGCAACTTAGCAGTAGCAGAACTCATACCTGACTAATAGAAGCACCATCTGAGTTAATGACCTTGATCTTTTTCCTGACATCTGAGATCCTGAGGAATGAAATGGAGTGATAAATTTAGTTGTTTCTAATATCGTCGCAGATAGTGTATAATCTTGGGAAATATTGCTTTGTTAGTTTTTCAGTAGTTTTAAGTTTTATTCTACATCACCTATAGATCCTTATGTGAAGCCTCTTCTATTAGAGAGCCTACTGTTTCTAAGACAGGACCAGCTAAAAATCTCGGTTTTCTTTTCTAGCACATATGCTGGTTTCTATTTGAAAAGTGACATTTATTTACACCCTGTGGAGCTCTTATCTTGCTGTAATATCTCATTCCACATTAACATAAAGGTCAGCACTTAGGGGGAAAATATCTCACAGGTATCTGACAAAAAGCACCAAAATAAAAGAAAAATGCTGCCAGGACAGAAACTATTCTCTTCTCATAATTAACCAGGAAATAGTAACAAAGTAACCAGATGCTAACAAGTGATTACACCCACAGGTAGCATTTATACAAAAAGGAACTTTGCCATGTGATGTAATCCAAGGCCTTTCAGGAAAATATGTAAGAGTGAGTTCTGCCTTAGAAGACCCTCAGATGAATTACCACATGTCTGTTTCAGGTTCTAAATCTGATTAATTCTTTAATTACAAACTGAGTAGCAATCTACTGGGTAAAGTATTATTCATAAATACCTTATATAATCCTCATACTCTGGAGAAGGAAATGGCAACCCACTCCAGTATTCTTGCCTGGAGAATCCCATGGACAGAGGAGCCTGGTGGGCTACAGTCCACGGGGTTGCAAAGAGTCGGACATGATTGAGCAACTTCACACACATAATCCTCATAAGAACTTCATGGAATAAGTTTTATTGCCTTGATTTTTCAAATGATAAAATGAAGTTCAAAAAGTTAGATGATTCACCTAAAGTCACACAACCTGTAAAAGGAAAATCCAGAACTTCCTCTGGGGTCTTGAGATCCAAACTGAATTCCCTTCCCGCTGAACTGGGACTGGTTTCCACACATGAGGGAAAAATTCCTTTGTGTCCAGACAAATGTAAACAGACTGCTGGTCAAGTTGTGACTGAATAATTTCATGTACAGGCACAAGAAAAGGAAGAGAAAGAGTAGAAGAGGGAATGATGTCACAGAAGGAATTTCTCAAAGTTTAAAAACAGCAGTGGTTTCTAAAAAGTTGAATTAAAGATAAGAAGCAGTTTTCTTCAAAACTTTCTATTAATAGCTGTTCATACTTCATTGTCTTTATCTGTCTTATTTATTCAAATTTCAAATCTTTTAATTTCTAACCCAGTGTAGGAATCAGGAAGTAACTGGTATCAATTCTTAAGTGAAAAAAAAATGTTTATACAGCATGAAATTTAGATCAGATACTTCTAGAATTGTACTAAATTTGTCTGGAATTAAATAATTTTCCTGCTCTCAGGGGGGTCATGTGCAAGTTAAATTAAGCTCTCTGAAGGCTTTTTTTATAATGTCAAACTTGGCTGAGAATCATTTCTTGCTTAATTGTCCCTAATTTCTTCCATGTTTAATGATATCCAGATGGAAAAATAAAAATTCTTCTGGTTGTTTTAATGAAGGAAAGCATCACTGAATATTAACAATTTACTAAATGTGGTGCTGATTAGAAGGAAAATAGGAAAAATTAGAAAGAATATAGCCAGATCATGAAAGATCCAACTCAAACTACACCCTAAAAAATATGTTCTCTTAAAGATATATCAATGCATTTTTCAAGGCTGTTATGCCCACATCACATCTTTTTTCTAATTTCTTTACCCCTATAGATTATAGTCACCTATCAGTATTTCACCCCCATTTCTAATTAAAATCACAAAAGAATCACAGAATCTTGGAGTCAAAAGGAACCTCTCAGATATTACTTGCTTCCAGGATGTATTTAAAGGTAGCATTGATAGCTATTTGTTGCAACATTTGTGAAGCTGGGGTTCAAATTTTCTTTTTAAAAATAAGTTATGATTTGGAGATGGCAAATTAGGGTGAACCAAGAATCCCTCTGATAACCTTCACATCAAATTCAACTTGTTAGAAAGAAGGGGATGAGATAAAGGGATGAGAAGAGAGCAAATCCTTAATCTCCTTAGGCAGTGAGTTACTATCAAGTACTGAAGTAGGGAAGGGATGTGTATGTCATATAGAGAAAAATCTATTGTGAAATCGGCATTAAGAGACATCATGGCCATACGTAAAGTTAAGTTTGCCTATGACTCTGCTCCCCTTCCTGTAGGATACTATTCCTGTAATAAGCCAGTCAGTGAAAAACAGCAACTTGTTGACGCTTTTTAAATGTGTGGTAATAGAGGAATGAGAAGAAAATAGTTTGTGTAATCCAAGCCAACTCTCATACTTCAAAGGAAAAACAAAAAATATACAACTTCCAACACCTCATCCAAATCCTCTCAGCTCAGCTTCTCAAATAAAGGTACATGGTCCTTTCAAAGACTAATTTGGAATACTTCACTTTGGCCTGTTTCCATCAAGAAATGTTCACAGAATACATCTTCTGACTATGCAATGTCCACATCAGATAAATTAGAATGCTTATGAAACTCACCATTTTGAAGGAGTTGGACACCATATGGTTTGTTATTCCTGGATCCAGATGCACCTATGTAGTAATCAGCTGAATTCTTCCCCTCTGCCACCCTTAACATGAAGATAAGTCAATTCCTTCTCAGCTCTATGACCTTCTCTCTTCCCTGGATCTCATCCCTTCTTGTATCTTCACTCTTTATCTTCTTTCCAGCTTCCTCCATTCTCCAAAGCAGCCACTACCCTCTTTTCTCTGCTAGTGTGATTAAGGCATGAAATCCAATTGACACAGGATATTTCAATGAAGTCCATATTGATTGCCTGGTAACAAATAACAAAATATAAACAATGCAGTCATCTTATCTTCTAGAGAAGTTAAGTCATTCATTAAATTTCAGTAGACTATGAGCTCTGCCTCTCCAAATGTCTGCAGTTACTTCAATTCTAAATGTTAGAAAGAAAACAAATCTTTAAGCCTGGCCTTGCATGAAAGCCACTGTCCCCTTCAATGTGATATGGGACCCTGGAAGGGGTTGGGGGAAGATGGTAGGGGTCTGAAAGATGAAAGAATAAATGCTGTAGAATCACAGAGCTACTAGAAACTTCAAGAGATCACTTGACCCAACTGCTTACATTTTACAGATGAAAACATACAGTGCCACAGACTTTTAAGAGGTTGTTCAAGATCACCATGCTAGCTAGAAGTTGCCAAGAGTTAATTCTCTGATGCAACAATATTTTTGCTTATTTTTTATTTATACTACTTCTATTTTTAAAAGGGGAGTCATACTATTAATACCAGACCAATCATATGCTATATGGCACATAACCAAATTCCTTTTTCTTTTACCCTAATATTAATAACTAGACTTCATTTTTTACCCACTTCATATCTTACCATTCTCTCTTTTTTTCTGGAACACATGTGACCTACTAATCTCGTTTCATCTCCTTGGTTTGGCGAATTTGAACGTGACTTCTGGCCCCACATTGGGTTCTGACCTTGTACCTGATATTCATTCAGTCTCTACTTAAACTTTTATCTCAACATACAATGCTCCAAAGTGCTTCCATTCTCTATCTTCTCAACTTTGTTCCTCCATTCACTTCCTAGTTCAGTTCAGTTGCTCAATCGTATCCAACTCTTTGTGACCCCATGAATTGCAGCACGCCAGGCCTCCCTGTCTATCACCAACTCCCGGAGTCCACTCAAACCCATGTCCATTGTGTCGGTGATGCCATCCAACCATCTCATCCTCTGTTGTCCCCTTCTCCTCCTGACCTCAATCTTTCCCAGCATCAGATTCTTTTCAAATGAGTCACCTCTTTGCATCACATGGCCAAAGTATTGGAGTTTCAGCTTCAACATCAGTTCCTCCAATTAACATCCAGGACTAATCTCCTTTAGGATGGACTGGTTGGATCTCCTTGCAGTCCAAGGGCCTCTCAAGAGTCTTCTCCAACACCACAGTTCAAAAACATCAATTCTTCAGCGCTCAGCTTTCTTTATAGTCCAACTCTCACATGCATACATAACTATTGGAAAAGCCATAGTCTTCACTAGATGGACCTTTGTCGGCAAAGTAATGTCTCTGCTTTTTAATATGCTGTCTAGGTTGGTCATAACTTTCCTCCCAAGGTGCAAGCATCTTTTAATTTCATGGCTGCAATCAACATCCACAGTGATTTTAGGGTACTCAGAAATAAGTTAGATACAGCCCTGCTTCTCTCCCAATCCTGTCTGAGAAATCCCATAGGATGGATGCTACATTTGAAGGGATTCAGGGGACAAATGATCAGCATGGATTCCTTGCACTGGTTACAACTCCTGGATTACAGATTCCTCATAACAAGGACCTCTACCCGGAAGCCCTAGTGTAAGTCTGCACATCAACAACTCTGACCCCAGAACCAATGCAATGGAGACTCACAAAAATCTGAGCTGCCACACCCTCAACAACCAATATTCCCTCAAAAATGTAACCCAGTTTTTCCTGGTGGTACAGAGGATAAGAATTTGCCTGCCAATGCAGGGGACACAGGTTTGATGCCTGGTCCAGGAAGATTCCACATGCCTCTGAGGGACAAAACCTGTGTGCCACAGCTACTGAAACTCGTCCACCTACAGCCTATGCTCTGCAACAAGAGAAGCCACCACAACATGTAGCCTGCACACTATAGCTAGAGAGTAGCCCTCACTTGCCTCAACTAGAGAAAGCCCAGCTGCAGCAACAAAGACCCAGCACAACCAAAAGTAAATATACAAATAATCTTTATTTATAAATATATATAAATCTCCATAAGTTATCTCAAGTTATGACTGACTCTAAAAGAACTGAAGTGCATTTACCTACAGGGGTCTCTCCAGAAGGCATCTGGGACCAGGTGTCTCTGCCATACTGGAGCCCACTATACTTCACCTTTCCAGTGTCCTTCCTCCCGTGTCTGAAGCCCCTTTGTGGTCTAATCTCTCCTATGCATCCACCATTAGAGCTACTCTGTGCTGCCCCTCCTTCATGCCTTCCCTAACAATCCTTTTCTATAGGACCTCTCCTCATTGTCAATCACTCCTCAGACACATCTACAACTGTGTCCCTCAGAATTTCTCTAGATTCAAAAGATTAAAGTCAGTCACCCCAGTCTCTTTTATTCTTCCATTTCTCTCACTCAGCTACCCTCCCTATACCTGCTTTTCATTTAACCAGATCCACCAATCTAATAACCTTCTCAAGTTTCTCCCAGTTAAGCCTTTCAGACTCACTTCCTTCCCTATCTGGCATATTGCTCTAAATAATAAAAAGCACAGTACACCACTCTTGGGCAATCTTGTCCATTTCTATTGGAGAAGACAATACCAGATATTTTGTCTCCAACCCAGATCTCCTTCTTAAACTCTAGGTTAAGGCATTAAAGTAACTGGCCTTTTCAAAGACATCAGAAACTCAACATCTTCATATCTGACACAAGACTATTTTCCCAATAGTCTTGTTTTCCTGAAATAGAGAGAGCTTCTTGCATCCAGTAGGGAGAGAACTATTTCCATCAATACAATGACAACTGCCTGCCTGTTGAATAGCCTAAACAGAAAATCCAAATCATAAAGTATGCGTCATGACTGCTTTCCCCTGCTACTGATACCTTAAGAATGCATAGACTTAGGCCTTTAGGCAGTTATTTAACAAAAACTATTAAGTCAGGCTGCTTTCAGACAACAGTGATAAAATTAACCCAAAAGATTGCAGCTCTGAAAGCTACCCACTGTCTTGAACATATTATTTGGTTAGCCGCATGTTGGGTCTCTCCACTGTGAATGCTGATAGATTTGCTCTTTCATATGATCTGATAAACTTCCTTCAACTCTTTAGTCTGGTATTTCAGATACAGCTTGCCTATCATCTTTGCTCGTTGAATAGCTTTTGTTCAATTATCCAGTCCAACCTACAAGACCTTTTAGAACTAACACCCAAAAAAGATGTCCTTTCATTATAGGGGGCTGGAATGCAAAAGTAGGAAGTCAAGAAACACCTGGAGTAACAGGCAAATTTGGCCTTGGAATAAGGAATGAAGCAGGGCAAAGACTAATAGAGTTTTGCCAAGAAAATGCACTGGTCATAGCAAACACCCTCTTCCAATAACACAAAAGAAGACTCTACACATGGACATCACCAGATGGTCAACACCGAAATCAGATTGATTATATTCTATGCAGCCAAAGATGGAGAAGCTCTATACAGTCAACAAAAACAAGACCAGAAGCTGACTGTGGCTCAGATCATGAACTCCTTATTACCAAATTCAGACTTAAATTGAAGAAAGTAGGGAGAAACCGCTAGACCATTCAGGTATGACCTAAATCAAATCCCTTATGATTATACAGTGGAAGTGAGAAGGGCCTAGATCTGATAGATAGAGTGCCTGATGAGCTATGGAATGAAGTTTGCGACATTGTGCAGGAGACAGGGATCAAGACCATCCTCATGGAAAAGAAATGCAAAAAAGCAAAATGGCTGTCTGGGGAGGCCTTACAAATAGCTGTGAAAAGAAGAGAGGCGAAAAGCAAAGGAGAAAAGGAAAGATATAAGCACCTGAATGCAGAGTTCCAAAGAATAGCAAGAAGAGATAAGAAAGCCTTCTTCAGNAACCCTGGGATTTCTTTGGAAGGAATGATGCTAAAGCTGAAACTCCAGTACTTTGGCCACCTCATGCAAAGAGTTGACTCATTGGAAAAGACTCTGATACTGGGAGGGATTGGGGGCAGGAGGAGAAGGGGATGACCAAGGATGAGATGGCTGGATGGCATCATGGACTCGATGGACATGAGTCTGAGTGAACCCTGGGAGATTGTGTTGAACAGGGAGGCCTGGCATGCTGCGATTCATGGGGTCGCAAAGAGTCAGACATGACTGAGCGACTGAACTGAACTGATCCAGTCCAAGCCACACCTTCCTTCTAAGTAATTTTTCTCTTGTCTGGTGACCAACCTAAGAAACCAATTTGTTGTTATTTGGTTTCTCAGTCATGTCTGACTCTTTGTGACCCCATGGACTGCAGCACACCAGGCATCCCTGTCCATCATCATCTCCCAGAGCTTGCTCAAACTCATGTCCATCAAGTCAGTGATGCCATCCAACCATCTCATCCTCTGTCATCCCCTTCTCTTCCTCCCTTCAATCTTTCCCAGCATCAGGGTCTTTTCTAATCAGTCAGCTCTTTGCATCACATGGCCAAAGTACTGGAGCTTCAGCTTCAGCATCAGTCCTTCCAATGAATATTCAGGATTCATTTCCTTAGGATTGACTGGCTGGATCTCCTTGCAGTCCAAGGGACTGTCAGGAGTCTTCAAAAGCATTAATTCTTTGGTGCTAAGCCTTCCTTGTGGTTCAACTCTCACATCCATACATGACTACTGGAAAAACCATAGCTTTAACTATATGGATCTTTGTCAGCAAGGTAATGGTTGCAAGTTTGTAACTAATTTAATCTTTACTTATTCTTTGCCTGAGTCCTTCACTAGAATGGAAGTTCTGTAAAGTCAATAATATTTTTATTTACCAAGTTTTTATCTTCAGTGCTTGTAACAGTAGTTGGTGCAGAGTATGTGGCCAAAATAACTATTTGTTGAGTACATGGAAAGAAGCGAGATGGCTTTCAGGCTTGTAGATGGTGACTGATAGTTGGAGAAGAATAATAAGATGGGACTTTAGACCTTTAGCAGCTTAAAAAAAAAAAAAAAAAAAAAAATTTAAAATAAAAAATACTGGGAAGGGAAAAGTCAAAGTATAGATATCTATGGTGTTGTAAAGAGTTGGACATGACTGAAATGCGTAGGACAGGTTTCTGCCCAGAGGCAGACACCTAAAGGAAACTAAATGATTTAAAGGCTCAGGAAAATCATGCCTACCTAGGACTTCAAAATAGAAGTAACTTTCTGACCATAGCAATAATAAGATTTAGAAAGGACTTTCACATGAACAAGATCAGACATGAACTTTTTCAGGAAGGGAGATTTGGAGGAGAGCACCTTTTTGTTTCAGCACCAAAGATAAACTCTGAGACGTGTTCTTGTCTGAGGAACTGAGATTATCATGGACTTTTTCAGCCTCATATCCTACATGGACAATTGCATCTCCTTTTCTTTCCTCCAGTCTTTAGGACATGGGAGAACTTTTTCCTTATCTCAGTTTCCCCCTATTTCTTTATAGATCTGGTTCTGCTGATTATTCAGTTTCTCTTGCTATCATTTCTCAAGGTCTCTATTATCTATAAACTTGGCCATTTCCTTCTCTCCTAAATGTATTCACCTAATATTACACAGCATCCACACAGAAGAAGGAAATGGCAACCCACTCCAGTATTCTTGCCTGGAGAATCCCATGAACAGATGAGCCTGGCAGTTACAGTCCATAGGGTCGCAAGAGTTGGATACAACTTAGCAACTTCACCACCACCACAGCCACACAGCATTCACGCAAGACACTGCCCTAATTCTTATCCTCCTCTTTGAGGTCAAGCTTATAGAAGAAGCAGATTATGCCTCCTGTATAATTCTTTTCTTTCAGGTCCCATCACTCAATAGAAACCCACTCTAGCAATACCAACAAAACCCCTTAATTGTCAAATGCAAAGAGCTACTTTCAACGCTTATCTAATTCATTATGCTATCACATTGTTTCCCAAAGAGAACTCCTTGGGTTCTAGTTCTTTGTGCTATTATTCAGACTAGTTATGTAAGAAAAAGAGGGAGAAATTTAAGATCAAATGAGCTTCGGAAACATTACATTAGAAATTAAAATGCATAGGTTTCTTAACATCAAAACTTTTCAAAGACATTAATATGCTAAATTGTTGTGTGATTCTGCAAGAGAAGCAAGTAGACTTCAGCATTTCTCTCACTTAGTTGCCCACAGAATCTTTTTCCAAATAGTATTTCATGGGAGGATTATTCCTTGGAATAGCCTTTGGGAAATACTTCTTATCCTTTGACATAGGTGACCATTACTTTCAATATTTTTTCCTCCTCTGATTCTATGATATGCTGTTTCTGCTCTCTTCTTTCTGTTCTCAGACTTTGCTTCCTCTACTCAACCCTTAAACTTTAGTTTTTTCCTTGCTTTTGTCCTAGGTCTCTTTCTACCTATGTTCTTTTTGAAAATGCAAATGTTAGTTGCTCAGTCGTGTTCAACTCTTTGCAACTCCACAGACTGTAGCCAGGCTTCTCTAGCTACAGGCTTCTCTGTCTGTGGGATTTTATAGGCAAGAATACTGGAGTGGATAGCCATTCCCTTTTTCAGGGGTTCTTCACAATGAACCCGGGTCTCCTGCATTGCAGGCAGCTTCTTTACCATGGATGATCTCATTTGCCATCTTGATTTTAGTACTTACTATGAAATGATGATTCTCAAATCTATATTTTTAACCAAGATCTCTCCACTGCATTTTCCACATGCCATACAAGGTCTCCTTAATATTTCCACTTGAATATATTCCAAATTATCTCTAACTCAGCATCTGCAAAGTATTCCCCCAAACCCCAATCCTTTTCTTGTGTTTCCTATTGCATTGAGAAGCACCACTAGTCATTAAATCATCTAAGTTAGAAATCATCTAAGATTTTCCTGCCTTGCTCTTCACATATTCAGTTCAGTTCAGTCCCTCAGTCGTGTCTGACTCTTTGCAACCCCATGAATCACAGGCATCCCTGTCCATCACCAACTCCCCAAATTCACTCAAACTCATCTCCATCAAGTCAGTGATGCCATCCAGTTATCTCATCCTGTCATCCCCTTCTCCTCCTGCCCCCAATCCCTCCCAGCATCAGAGTCTTTTCCAATGAGTCAACTTTTTGTATGAGGTGGCCAAAGTACTGGAGTTTCAGCTTTAGCATCAGTCCTTCCAATGAGCACCCAGGACTGATCTCCTTTAGAATGGACTGGTTGGATCTCCTTGGAGTCCAAGGGACTCTTGAGAGTCTTCTTCAACAACACAGTTCAAAAGCATCAATTCTTTGGCACTCAGCTTTCTTCACAGTCCAACTCTCACACCCATACATGACACTGGAAAAACCATAACCTTGACTAGATGGACCTTTGTTGGTAAAGTAATGTCTCTGCTTTTGAATATGCTATCTAGGTTGGTCATAACTTTTCTTCCAAGGAGTAAGCGTCTTTTAATTTCATGGCTGCAATCACCATCTGCAGTGATTTTGGAGCCCCCCAAAATAAAGTCTGCCACTGTTTTCACTGTTTCCCCATCTCTTTCCCATGAAATGATGTTATCAACCATCAAATCCTGTAGATATTCAAGCTCTCTTAATTCTATAGATATCTAACCTATTCAAATTTCTCCATTTATTGAGCAAATATTTACACACTGAGAACTAACTCTATAGGCTTCCCAGGTGGTGCAATGGTAAAGAATCTACCTGTCAAGGCAGAAGACATGAGTTTGATCCCTGGGTCGGGAAGATTCCCTGGAGAAGGCAACACACTCCAGTATTCTTGCCTGGGAAAATCCCGTGGGCAGAGGAGCTAATGGGCTACAGTCCATGGGATCTCAAGAGTTGAACATGACTAAGCAACTGACTATGCATACACTAACTACACTCCAGTCACAAGTCTAAGTGCTTTGGACACAGCATCTAACAAAATAGATACCTTATACCAAAGGACCTATATTTTGGTAGTGAAAACATACCAAAGGCTAAATGTGACTCCCTCAAATTCACATATTGAAGGCTTAACCTCCCAGTATCTCAGAATGTGACTCTATTTGGAGATAGGATCTTAATAGAGGTAATTTAGTTAGTCATTGATGTGGGCCCTAATTGACTGGTGTCCTTAGAAGAGGAGGAGTTTAAGGCACAGACATACAGAGGGAAGACCATGTGAAGAAACATGGGAAAGATGGCCATCAACAAGTCGATGAGAGAAATAGAAGAAATCAACCGTACTGACACCTTGATCTTGGACTTCTAGTCTACAGAATTGTGAGAAAATAACTTTGTTGTTTAAGCTGCCAATCTCTACTACTTTGTTTTGGCAGCCCTAGCAAATTAACCCATTGTGTAAACAAATTTTTAAAAAGAAAAATATCAATGATTAAAATTGTTATGTAGGAAATAAAACAGAGATTTGATAGCAAAGTCAGATGCTCAGAGACAGGGACCAACCAGCCTAACACATTCTGGGGTGAGTAGGATGAGGGAGAAAAATCTGAGCTAGAAGGTCAGGGTGACAGGAGATGAGGCAGAGAGAGGCAGGACCAGATCCCAAAATGGACCTTTTACCTATTTTTCTACTTAAGGTTTTCATCTTTTTTGCATTGTTTTTAGGATAATTTAAATATTAATTGTACTCATTGTCTAACTCTAACAATAGCCGTCAACCTAGCCATTTAAGAAGTCCTCTTTGTTACTTTTAAATTGTCACACGAGTGTATGTTCCTCGGTTCTTTGTCTCATCACAACAAAGATTTGGAGCGACAGACATTAAAGCCCTCGGTGCGTCACAGCTCTCGGGTCTTAGACAAACCATGTTATAGCTCTTAGCAAATCAGCATTACAGCTCTATTTTATTTAAAAGATAGCAGGAGAATCCATCCTCGAAGCGTGAGGACATGCCAACCCAAAGACTTGAAGAGAAGAGAGTGGAGGAGCGTGTGGGGGAGGGGGAGAGAGAGGGAGAGAGACAGAAAGAGCACAGGCATGCGGGAGAGAAAGAGCGAGAGAAAGCGCTTTGGCTCCTCCTTTTATATGTCTTTTTTCCTTCCCCTGGGCCTGCCCTATGCAAACTGGGCTTAGCCAGGAGTGCTGTTTGTTCCACCTGAAGTTTTCACTCTGGTCCCAGGACCTTCTTTTGTTCTATTTTCGCAGGCTTTTCCCTTCCTTGTCTTTTAGCCATTGCCATTTTGGACTCCTTTTCCCTATTCTACCTCCCTAACAAGACTATAGAAATCTCTATAATGCTAGAGACCAAGATGGGCTAATCCTGGTCTCCAACTCTTCTCTGGGTTGTCATCATTGAGTAAATTCAGGGTGTGCCAAATTGGAAGTAAATGTTTATTCATGAAACCCAATAACGCCCATAGTAATGAACTCCCTGCTAAAACACTCACTGTGGACCTGAGGTCAAAATGGGACTTTCTTAAGTCCAGAGCTTGGGAGAGTCAATCAAGTCTGTTAAGAAGATGACATAAATTGTTACCCAGCTACTTCACAGGCACATTAACAGTAGGACAGAGAAACCAAGAAAGCCCAGGAGAGTAAAGTTATATTTGTGCCTGCTTCCCGAGGCCAAACTCCAGCACTGACCCTGGTACAGCTCTCATACAGAAGGAGGAAGAGGAAGGAGCACACTGTTCTTACCTACTCACATTGTAGTCAGTGCAGGAGAAAGCAGAAACTCCATTCCTCTACTCTCTAAGACACTGGACCCAGGCCAGAGGACATCAGACTCTTCCCCATAAGACTAGCTATTCCTTCTCCCTTGGAGACAAGCACGTAAGAAGTGGAAAGAAACACAGAAACCCCCTTGCATGTACTTCCCAGAAAGGATGGAAGGGTTGATGGAACTTCCTTTCCACAGGGGCCACAGAAGAATACGAAGTGGGGAGTAAAAGAGTCTTCCGCTAGAATACACCTAAGCTTTCTGTTAATAATTTCAGAAATCATCACACTTTCAGGTTTCGTATTAATAAACAAACATGCATGCACATTCACCCCACTCCTCCGTAAACTGAGGTTACATGGTAGGCTGAGGCTGATGGGTGGGAAAAGGTTGTGAGCCATCCTGAAGGACCATTTTCTGAGCTAGAAATTTAGCTATTTTAAAAGACTGTGTTTCACATGATACGTCACAGGCTCTCTGAATTTGCTTGAAACTTTTGTAGAGGTAGATCTACTTCATTCTTCAGCAGCCAAGGCAAAAATAGCAACAGCAGCAGAAACAGCAAGTTTCTATAGACCCTCTACTGGACACAAGTTGTAGGGTGCTGGGTAGAAAAGAGTGTAAAGTTCTGTTCCTAACTTCAAGGTCTAGTCAGGGAAGTCACTATGCTTAGGACTTGCCTTGTTTATCGTTTTCTCTCCTAGATTTTTATACCAGCAAACCTACAGGACTTGAGGACAAGATGAAAGGATGAAGGGAAAGTTTCCAATTATCTGGTGCACAGATATAACTAAAACTCACATGGTAGGCACAATTCTAAGGAAGTTCCCCACCCTTCTCTGAGATTCACCTCCTGGCTATTAAACTCTAATCTAGGCACTGCTATGAAGAGATTTTGTAGATGGAATTAAGTTCACTCATCAGCTGAGCTTCCCCTGGAGGAGGAAGCCACCTACTCCAGTATCCTTGCCTGGAGAATCCCATGGACAGAGGAGCCTGGAGGGCTTCAGTCCGTAAGGTCACAACATGACTGAAGCAGAGCACATCAGTTGAGCTTAAAATAGGAAGATGACCCTGGATTATCTGGGTAGGCCCAACATAATCACATGAGCCTAAAAGCAGAAGTGGAGGCAGAGGATTCAGAGAGGTGTGGCTGAAGAGGTAAGCGGAGGCCAGATGAGGCAGAAGGGGAAGGTCAGAGGGGTTAGAAGCATGAGGACTCAACCTACATGGTTGCTGGCTTTGAAGATGGAGGAAGGGGGCCATGAGTCAGGGAATATTGGTGGCCTCTAGAAACTAGTAACATACTCTGACCAATTGCAAACAAGGAAACAGATCCCTTAGGCCAACATGCAACTGGACCTGGCCAAATCCTGAATGAGCCTGAAACCAAGCTCCAGACCCTTGTTGATGCCTTATCTCAGTCATACCAGACTCAGAGTCTTGGATGCTGTGACTGGATCTCTGTGCCTCAGAACTACAAGATAATAAATGGGTGCTAAACTGCTAAATTTGTGATAACTTGTAATGGCAACAATAAAAAACTGATATAGCCCAAGAAAGTTATTCTGTTATGAGGCTAACAAAGAGAAGCTAACCAGAAAAGGGAGCAAAGGAGATTGTGTATCCCTTTGCAAAATGTTATTTAAATAGCACTGAGTAATGCTGGGAAAGGCATTACTGCTGAAGGCAGAAGGAGAAGGGGACAACAGAGAACAAGATGTGTGGATGGCATCACCGACTTAACGGACAGGAGTTTGAGCAAATTCTGGGAGTTGGTGATGGACAGGAAAGCCTGGCGTGCTGCAGTCCATGGGGTTACAGAGTCGGACACGACTGAGTGACTGAACTGAACTGAATTCATTACGATTTCTCTTCTCATTCTAAAGAAATGCTCACTTTTGTACCTAATTGTATTTTCCTCATTTTGTATACTACTTTATATAAGTTTCTTGTTGTCCACACTTGGATCTTCTCCAGCAAAGATGAATGTTCATGTAACAGACTTCTTTTCTCCCATCTTCTTGGATCCAAGAACAGTTTTGGTAGAGGGGTGGGATGCAGAGGAGGTGGGAGGGAGGTCCAAGAGGGAGGAGATACATATACATATAGCTGATACACTTCGTTGTGCAGCAGAAACACAACACTGTGAAGCAATTATACTCCAATAAAAATAAAGAGCACTGAGTTTCTTAGTTGATACTCTTGTCTTTCTTTTAAGAAGTAAGCCTCTTTCTGGACTCAACACTAGGGAAGGATGTATTTTCAAAAAATTTAAGTTAAGCAAATTCCCACTAGCATCCTATCCTACACCTTTTAAAAAATAACAGGATGCCTATCAAGACCAAAAATAAGAAGGGTGTACCTTGAGGATTTTGATAGATGATGTTGTTACTCTTTCAAACATTCCAGTTCCCCTTTCTGTAGTATTCTTCCCTGCAGGATTATATGTCACCCTCCATGACATCAGGCTTAACCGTATAAGCTTTGGTCCATCAAATGCAAGTGGAAGTTATGCTTGTCACTTACAAGCAGAAGTTTAAGAGCCAGCATGAAGTTCACTGGGTACCACTTCCCTCTTCCATGAGCCTGGCAATGCCCTAGATAGAGGCTGCGTCATCATTCTGGGTCTCACAATGAAGTATTGAGCAAGAGCCTCAATTGGCCAGTGATAGAAATGCAAATTGAGCAAGAAATAAACCTTTATTGATAGGAGCCTCTTGGATTTGGAGGTCATTTTTTATCATAATATAATTGAGCCAAGCTGACTGATGTAGGTGTAGTCCTAGAAATGTCAATCCCTTTAAAGTCTAGGAGTCAGTAAGCAAGTCCGTCTGAAGCAAACCTTTCTGTTCAGGGTGGGTAAATATAAAAGGTTCCTCTTGCTTATGTAAAAATAAGCTGGATGACATTGTCTGGGTTAGGGGTGTGGCAAATTGCCTTGAGTAATAAGTGTACTGGTTAAAGAAGGATAGACTCTTCTATGATAACAATTAGACTCCCAAATCTCAAGACTTCATAAAATAAAGATGTATTTCTCATGCTCCCAAGAGATCGTGCAGACTGACTACTTTCCTATTAATAGGTGACTTTCCTCTAAGCAGTGACTCAGGGCTCAGGCTATTCCCTACTCATGGCTTTACCATCTTGGAATCCTTTACTTTCAGCCATGCAGATAAAGGAAAGGGCATGTGGAAAGGTTTTATGGTAAAATCTGGGGACAGTGGGACATGTGGGCCCACATTCTCTGTGTGCTTCTCATCACAGTTTCCACCTTGAAGCAAGGAAGGCTGGAAAATGAAGTCTTCCTATGTGAACGGGAGGAAAGTGGTTTTATGAATGATTATATTTTGTCCACCACAATGAAGCACTCTTTTCATAGGAGCAAAGTATTAAAGAGATGTTGAATTTTCTGTGGCTTTAAAAGAGTGCTACCATTTGGCTGATAATGGTCACCAGAAAAGGTGGAGAATATTGACTCTCTTTTCACTGTAGTTGGAGAAGGAAATAGCAACCCACTCCAGTACTCCTGCCTGGAAAATTCCATGGATGGAGGAGGAGCCTGGTAGGCTACAGTCCATGGGTCAAAAAGAGTCAGACATGACTGAGTGACTTCACTTTCTTTCACTGTAGTTATTAGAACCTAACTAAAGCTCTCAGTGTTGGTCAATTTCTGCCCCTAGTTGTCTGTGTGAACCAAAAGAACCTTCTGCTAGAGCCATATGAGAGCCAACAGAAGCCAAGTGCAGATGAAGAACCACTGCATAAAATGGAGGTGTCAGGGCCACCAAGGGTTCCACCGCTGCTGTGGACAAACCCTGCTGGAGAGAGGTGCAAGACTGGCCTTCCACAGTCCCCAGTGGTGGTAAGCAAGGAACTGACCAGACCCCAGTTCTGTTTTTATATAGCATTAACCCTGAAGTTACTAGGCAATTTAAGTAGGAGAACCTCAAGAGAAATTTTGGCTTCCTTGCTGAGAAAATGTGTAGCAGTTCAAACAAATAGTTAAAGAGCAAAAAATGTCTCATGTTTGAATAACAAGTTTGTTGAGCAATTCATTCCAATTAACTGAAGAGAAAGATGATAGGAAAATACTAAAGAGAGGAAGGAGAGCTTCAGAATGGAAGAAAGTGAACATGAAAAAGTAAGTGATTCATTTATATTAATTTTGGTTTTTCTGGGATTTCCCTGGAGGTTCAATGGTTAAGACTTCACCTTTCAATGCAGGGGGTGCGAGTTCGATTCCTGGTTACAGAGCTAAGATCCCACATTCCTGGCAGCCAAAAACAACAACAACAAAAAATCAGAACATAAACAATGGAAGCAATATTGTAACTAATTAAAGATTTTTAAAATAGTCCATCAAAAAAAAAATCTTAAAAAAAAATTTTTTTTCCTCTAATCAATAACCCCAGCCCTGTAGCAGGGCAAGCCAGGGAGGTTAGCTGGCCAGGACAGCAATTACTGAGAGAGGGATGGTTTTCTGTAATTCTCAAGTGATTCTACTTTAGAAATTCAGAGTCTAGAGAACAGAGCAGCGTTTCTGCTGTGTGTATTGAGTCACGGCAGGGGTAAGAGGATACCCTTCCAGTGTGTACTTAAAGCACTGTGGGGGTGTTTGATCTAACTTCTTACATAAACAGGATCTACATGTGAGAACACTTTCAAAGTGTGTGCGTGGAGCTGCGCTAGAGACACAGCAGCAGGTGGGCAGCCAGCCAACCACTCACACGGGACTGGAACTGACGACGTTCTGAGGCCTGTGGGGCTCCTCGCAACCTCCCCACTTGCTCAGCCCACTCAGACACAAACTTAATGAGGTGCCTCTCACCTGTGGGCTGCCCCTACGCAAACCCCAGCTGCACATCTGATCTAATCTCCAGAGGCCTTTCATATAGAGAACACACTTGCTCAAACACCCCTCCCTCATGGGAAAATGGCATCTCTGCTGAACAGCACAATTTTCTCTTGGGAACTCACAAATCATCTGCTCTCACTAAAACGATGGAATCATGGACTTGTTAAGAAAGCCAGCTACCATCTCTGTCTGTTCATCAAATCAACTGTTTGACTCAATGAATCTATGAGTATTGTGACTAACCTGTTCTACCCCAGGCCCTCATCTGCCCATGATGGACAGCAGTTTGAGTGTCTTTGGCCTCCTCAATCCCTGAACTTTGTTGGTATGGGATCCAAACTCCCAACTCTTACCTTCCCTGGTATCCTAGGGTTTCCTGTTCCGCTGAATAGATGCCAACCTCTCTCACAGCAGCCTCTATCCTTATGATTGTTACTCTGCTCAGAACACATTGACCACTTGGCAGTGGGTCCTTGCTCCCACCAGAGCTAAGAGACCAGCCACTGGCAGCTGCAAATCTCGCCACTGTGACTTCTACTTCCAAACACCTGCCATTAACAATTTATTGTCCCAGCAGCTCAGAGTCAATCTCCAAAGAAGGCCTGGTATTTTAATTACAGAGTTCTTTACCAAAGAACCAGGAACATGTTTCCCAACTTGCAGCCAGGATGCAGAGAGCAGCACCATTTTGAGATCAATTCCAAAGTGATCTTCCTCGACACCCTTGGTAAATAGTGTCCCTTTGGGCTTCCCTGTTGGCTCAATGGTAAAGAATCTGCCTACAATGCAGGAGACCCAGGTTCAGTCCCTGGGTTGGGAAGATCCCCTGGAGAAGCGAATGGCTATCCACTTCTGATTCTTGCCTAGAGAATTCAATGGATAGAGGAGCCTGGTGGGCTATAGTCCATGAGGTCACAGAGTCGGACATGACTGAGCGATTAACACTTAACACTGTACATTGTCCCAGGCATTGTTCTAGGCCCTAGGGATGAACAGAGGAATAAGACACTATCCTTGTCCTAGAAGAGTTCTCTGCTTCTGTGTTGCTCTTGCCTAAACTTGGTAGGCATTCATGCCAAAAAGCAGGCCACTTCTTGAGCAAGCATGGTGTTATAGGTACTGTAGATTACAGCACAAAGTAAGGACAGTTCTTGGTAAACCATAATTGTTGGAAAGAACCAAGGAATTCCCCAGCTGGGATTAGGGGTAGCACCTTCTGAAGCCTTACTGTGGATTCTTTTGATTGAGTCTAAAGGAAAGGGAAAAACAGACTCTTCATTTGGTTATTTGGTTTTCCCTTCTAACAAGCTGCCAGATCATTACTTTCATAAAGCATTTGCTGTCCCAAGGCAACTATGCTTTCTGTGGAGTACCCTAGAAAGTGATAAAACTAACTGCAAACAAAATAAGAATCTCATGAAAAAAAGGCAAAAAAAAAAAAAGCTGAAATAATCACATTGTATTAGCAAGCAAGTATATAACCTAAAATAACAAAAGTTGAAAGCAAAATCATTTATTAAGTTAATAACATGCAAAAGATTTAAAGTAGTTTAGTCCTGACAATGCACTGGGGTTCTTTGTTACAAAAAACACCTAGGTTCTTTAGAAATTTCCCAAGATCGACAACAGAACCAAGAAGAAAAGCTCACTTTTATCATTTATGCATATTATAAATCTGGGAAATACTAAAGGGCGAACTGGATATAAAACCTCTCACATCTCTTCCTTCCTCCCATCTTCTAAAGATATAGGTCTATGGAAATAAGCATATTTGGAAGGATGTGGCTGTGGGTGGATTTGAGTAACCCTGAAGGTTGTTTTTCTGAAGGCATCTGAATAGTGTTTTCCTAAACATAATGAGACTCAAGAAGAGCTGATTCATGTGAATGCATGGCAAAACCCACAATATTGTAAAGTAATTAGCCTCCAATTAAAATAAATAAACTAATTTTAAAAATTTTAAAAAGAGTTATGAATATAGCTGGGGGAAAGAGGGTGGTACTGATCAATACTGGCAAGACAAACAGATTTCTCAAGCCTATGAAATGTCCTTGAACTACTGATCTTTGGAATTCAGCTACAGGTCACCCCATTGTCCTACTTAGAACTTATCTACTGCTACTAAATGATTCTCCCTAGACAATATGGGCTCCCTGTTAGGTCATATCTAAGCTTCCCCTATTACGGTTTCTTTGTTCCCTCACCACAGGTTTCTTCCATTTAATACAGAACACCCTACCTTCTATTATAAGATAAAGGTCAGAGTCAAAACCAAAAAGTTTCACAAAAACAATAACTGCCTTGTTCCCCACAACCTCTATCTACCCCATAACCTCCCCAAAGGAAAAAAAAATGCAAGAAGGGAGCTTAGTTTGAATGGAAATTGATTAAACTTTTTTTTCCAGTTTCAACACTATTAAAAAAAAAAAAACTCTTGGTTTCTAGTGACCTTTTAAATACAGAATAATTAAATGCTGAAATTGAAAAACTTTAACTTATAGGTGAAAAACCTAAATTTAAAAGTCACCTAACAATGCTCCCAACTCTTATTTATGGGGGCATCCAAGACCCTCCCTGAAAATGCAAAGATTTCTTGCCTGCTACTGGTTTTGTCATACTTTGCCAGGGATGCTGATGCATTTTAAATAATGAAAGAACGATAGCCAGACACCTGGATCTATGCTGAACACAGTTCATATGTTACACACACACACACACACAATCAGAGTCTGCTGCCCACGCTTAGGGATAAAATATTTCTTAACTACTCAAATAAAATGGCACAAGTACCTAAGCTTCAAACTGAGGGAATTTTTCATCAAAACTGAGGGAAATTTTCATAGAACAGAGATAAGAAATAATATCTATTTCCTGACTACTCTGCAGCCTATTCTCCTTACTCTCAACTACCTGACTCTCACCACCTGTGGCAATCAGTCAGAAGACTGCCAAGACTGGCTTGCTCATGCTAAATACCAACTTCCTATATTTATTTAGCTTTAAGCTAAATCACCACTAGAAATTGTCCTGTGTAACAGAAGTTTAATGACAATTTAGGAGGGAGTCCAGCAAAGCTGGGAACCATGTAGAAATAAGAGTCACTCCTGTTTCAAAGTCCCTTGATCACATCCACTACATACCAAGGATTTCCTCAGCCCCCTACTGGATAGCCCCTCCATCTGTGTCCCCTCTCTCCCAGGCTACCCACAGATCAGGCTATCCCCTCACTTGGTTTTTCAGAGTAATTCACCTTTCCCTTTGTTTTCCCCTCTCTCCCCAGGACACTCACCAAAAAGGCCTCCAAGGTAATTTTTCTAAGTAAGATACTGTTTACCTAACATAAACTTCTGCTATGCCAGGGAGGTTAGAGGTGGCTGTAGCTGGTTTTTGCTTTGAATGACATTCTTTTCCCTTTTTTACCACACACATATACCCACAAGCATTAAAAATATGTGTGTGTGTGTATATATATATATGTTAAACATACATTCAACTATTAAAGATATTGTCCTTGACAAGTAGAGTTTAACAAGTGAAAGTTGCTCAGTCGTGTCTGACTCTTTGTAACTCCATGGATAGTCCATGAAATTCTCCAGGCCAGAATACTGGATTTGGTAGCCTTCCCCTTCTCCAAGGGATCTTCCCAACCTAGGTCTCCCACATTGTAGGCAGATTCTTTACCAGCTGAGCCACAAGGGAAGCCCAAGAATACTGGAATAGATAGCCTATCCCTTCTCCAGTGGATCTTTCTGACCCAGGAATCGAACCGGGGTCTCCTGCATTGCAAGCGGATTCTTTACCAACTGAGCTATTAGGGAAGCAGAATTTAACAAAGTTGGGAGCTTTTATTTTCCTATAGTGTGTGTATGCGTATATTGTGTAAGGCTATTTTTAACGATTAGGTCCTATTTTACAATTAAATAAGGAAAAACATTGTTAATAGAAAGCAAAATCTTGGAGTAATCCTTCTTCTTCGGTTTCCCCACATCCTATCCATCTGTAAGGCCACCTCCAAAATGTTACACCTCATCCACTTCTTTCTCCACTGCCAGTCTAGTTTGCAACCCACCACTTCTAACCCAGATACCACAGTAGTCTCCTAATATGTCTCCACGGTTTCACTCTTACAATTCATTCTCTGAATAGCAGAGAGGTTTTTAAAGCATGCCATGACACCTACCTGCTTAAAATTCTTTGAAGGCTTCCTAAGAAAACCCAAACCCCTTCCCAAGGCATTGCAGGAGCTAGCGGTCACCTCCTCTCTACCCTCACCTCCAGCCACACTCCCTCTTGTTCACTGTGCTCTAAGCATGTTAGTTGGAGCAAAAAATTCATTCCTTGCCTAACCTGCTTCTTGGGGCTGGTTTCTTCCCTACATGTCTTAGCTTCAATGGCACCTCCTTAGCAGGCCCTCCCAAAGCACACTATCTGAAATAAGTCATGACGCTATTCTCTATCGAGGTACTAATAACAACCTCTAACCTACTTGATTACTCATTTGTCTGTATCTCCAATGGGAGGTAAGTCCCCTGGGGCAAAGACCACATTTGTTTTGTTCTCTGTTGAATCCTCTACAGACTAATATAACACGTGGCTAAGAGCAATGTATGGATGAATAAATGAATGAATCGCCTTCTCTCTGGAAGCTGTGCTGAGAACTTTACATATAGGCACAAAAATTCCCTTGAACTTTTCAGGATCTTACCCTCAAACAGGAGAAATAAGATTTGTGAATAAATAATGACAAAATGTTGTAAGAACTCAGAAGAGGAAAAAATACTTTTAATAGTTAAGATAATCAAAAGCTTTGTAGATGAGTGGAAAGTTGAGATGATGGATACTGAGGGATGGGCAAGATCTCAAAGGATGGAAATTTCAATATTCCACCTAGAATGAGGAAAGATACAAATGCATAAAATACAAAACACACCTGGGAGAGGATATGGAGCTGTTTTACTAGAGGAGGTTTGTGTAGTGTGGATTAAGTGGGGAAAGGCAGATTGGGGTCAGATTTTTGAAAATCATGAATACAAGAATAGAAAGTTAAAACTTTCAGTTTTTCAAAAGAATACTGACATGATCAAAGTAAATTTAAGCCAAGGGAATCTTGCAGTGGCATATAAGACCAATTAGAAGGTATGTCATTTATTAGGGCTTCCCAGGTGGCGCTAGTGGTAAAGAATCTGCCTGCCAATGCAGGAGACGCTAGAGAAACAGGTTTGATCCCTGGGTCAGAAAGATTCTCTGGAGAAGGGAAAGGCTACCCCAGTATTCTAGCCTGGAGCATTCCATGGACAGAGGAGCCTGATGGGTTATGTTTCATGGAATTGCAAAAAGTCGGACATGACTGAAGTGACTACACACGCATGCCATAAAAGGGTATCACATACTGGATGGATTTCACAACAGAAATTTGTTTCTTCAGAGTTGTAGAGGCTCAGAGTCCAAGGTCAAGGCTTTGGCAGGTTTGGCTGCCTTCCTGCTGTGTCCTCTTATGGTTGCTCTCTGTGCATACAAGGGATGGGCGCTCTCTGTGTGCTCTGCTGCTGCTGCTAAGTCGCTTCAGTCGTGTCCGACTCTGTGCGACCCCATAGACGGCAGCCCACCAGGCTCCCCCATCCCTGGGGTTCTCCAGGCAAGAACACTGGAGTGGGTTGCCATTTCCTTCTCCAGTGCATGAAAGTGAAAAGTGAAAATGAAGTTGCTCAGTCCTGCCTGACTCTTAGCGACCTCATGGACTGCAGCCTTCCAGGCTCCTCCGTCCATGGGATTTTCCAGGCAAGAGTACTGGAGTGGGTTGCCATTGCCTTCTCCCTGTGTGTTCTAATCTCTTCTTATTAGGACATCAGTCCCACTAGAATGGGGCCCTCCCTAATGAAATCATTTTAACTTAGTCACTTCCTTAAAGGCCTTGTTTCCAAAGGCAGTCACATTCTTAGGTGCTGGGTATTAGGACCTCAACATATAAATTTTAAGAGGAAAATAATTATCCATGAAGTGAAGTGAAAGTCACTCAATTGTGTCCCACTCTTTGTGACCCCATGGACTATACAGTCCATGGAATTCTCCAGGCTCGAATACTGGAGTGGGTAGCGTTCCCTCCTCTAGGAAATCTTCCCAACCCAGGAATCGAACCCAGGTCTCCCACATTGCAGGCAAATTCTTTACCAGCTGAGCCACAAGGAATTGTCCATAGCAGAAGGTAAGGTAGAGGGGATAATATGGGGGATTGAATATCAAGATGTCTCATCTTTCCTTTCTTAATGTCATGAGGCCCCCTCCCCCTCTTCCCTTGTTGATCATGAGGAAATTTTGGAGAGGTCTTGGGTATACTCAAGTAGAAAAGAAATCCTATAAATTTTTTTGTATAAAAACAAAGCTTTTTTTATTTTACCCTTAAATTTTTTTAAATTGAAAGATAGTTGCTTTATAATGTGCTGATTTCTGCCATACAACACTGTTAATCAGCCTTAAGTATGGTTGTCACAGAGCACCTATAATTTTGATGTAAAGAAATCAAAGATGATGGTTTCTGATTAGTAAACATTCTCCTCCTTCCCTCATACAATGAAGTTCTTACAAAAGTTGAAGTCAAATTTTTAAATTCTAAATCTTTATATGAAGACCCTGAGGGAAAAACTTTCCATGGCCTAGTATCAGGAATGGTTACTTTCCTCTTACTTTCCTACCACGGATTGACTGTTACCTAGGGAATCCTATAAATTTTGTAAACAATCATGTTCACTTTTCTGGTTAGTTCCTAGACAGGCCCAACTCCAACAAACGTAGTGAACTTTATAGCATAAATGTTACGTTCTAAGTTCACTCCTGGATTCATCTAGTATCCCCCACACTTTTTTCCCCAATATCTCATTTGTCTTATGCATTTACATTTTTTTCATTCTGTAAGATTTCTAAAGTAGTCTTTGCACCCAGGTTGGTTATTTTTTTTTTTTTAATAAGCATTGAATTTTTTTAAGGCAAAAATCTGACATTAAATTTAGTAATTTTATTTCATAATGGAAGTCTTGCAAATTTTGGTTCTCACTAGATGTTTGTCCATAGCCATAGAGCTAACAGTAAATCGGTAGGAACTAAGTGGGAGAGAGGAAAAAGTGAAGATTCCCCTATTCTAGGAACCTGTGTCTAATAGTCAGATTCTTTCCCACTCCTCAGAGCAGCTGGTTTCTATAGTCTCCAATGATCCCCAGCTATTGACTCCAATCATGCTATAAATCTCCTCTCTTCATTGTCCCTCACTATCAAGGCTGTGTTCATTTCTCTGGATCCCTTTAGACAACAGGTATCTCTCTTGGTCAGAATCTGGGGCCCAAACCTGAGTAGTGGTTTGGGCCCAAACTTGGGCGACATACCAGTGAATATACAAAAGCACCAGCTAACATGTGACTGTACCTAACTGTACCCTAGACTGTACCCTGTCTAATATTGGGGTCTGTTTTACCATTATATCTTGTCTCTCCAAGTAGATCGTCAATCTGAAGGGAAGACATTATCTTCCTTTTTGTGAGCCCCTCAACTATATCACAATGCTAAGTACATAGTAGTTCATCACTAAACACTTGTTAGTACAAATGAATTCAGTGCCTATAAAAAGGGTAGAAATAGCAACAGCTAAAGGAGAAAGGGAAGCTGCAGGTCCAAGACTCAGTTCACTGTGTCTGGGGGCTTTTCCAAGAGACCAGAACAGACCACGTGGGGCTGACCACAGGACACTTAAAAGAGAGGAATTGCTTGGGAGGAAGGAAGGGAGTTATCACTTTCAATGTTATTTGGAGAAATATTCGGTCTCAAACGAGGAAAACTGGAAGTCAAAAAGAGTTATAGGCTATAAAGGTAGGGAGAATATACAGCAAAAATAAAAAGGACGGGGAGAAGACACACATAACTGAGCACCAGAGCCAGAAAGTGAAGTCGCTCAGTCGTGCCCGACTCTTTGTGACCCCATGGATAGTAGCCTGCACCAAGCTCCTCCGTCCATGGGATTTTCAAGGCAAGAGTACTGGGGTGGGTTGCCATTTCCTTCTCCAGGGAATCTTCCCAACCCGGGGATCAAACCCAGGTCTCTCACATTGTAGACAGATGCTTTACCGCCTGAGCCACCAGGGACTACCAGAGCCAGGCACAATGCTAAATGTTTTACACATACTAGTTAATCTTCTCAACTAACTGTGGGGCAGGCACAGAAGGAAACTATAAGGCTATAAGAAGATAACAACTTCCCTAAAGTTACATAGCTTGTGATTTACAGATCAGAGAGCTGAGCTCAACCTATCTGATGAGAAAGCCCAAGCTACCACACATTTGACAATAAACATGAGGGGTTCAGACTGAGAGGTAAATGGTGGGTGATCAATAAATCAAGAGAGAAAGAAATTAAAAGAATGGAATGAGAGCAAGGCAGAAGTTTCAGAATAAAAAGTCATGAGCACCAGGCCTGTGTGAGAACATACATGTCCCACTAGTATGGGTTTACTTCTTAAAGGACACCAATTACCCCTACAATGTATTCTACGAAATTTGACATTTACATGTTCCTCTGAGTCCCTGTGATAATTCATTTTACTACGATATCATAGTTAAGAGAACTTTTCTTACTAAAATAAAATCTCCCTGTCTTCCTCTTTCATAACATTGTAACCGGACACTCCCAGAAAACCAAGAAAACTGCTTATTTGTGTAACACCTAGTTTTAAAAAGACAATCCCTTAAGAAATTGCATAGACAAGCCACAGATGGGAAGAAAATGTTTTCAAAACAAGTATCTGGCAAAGGAATTATATCCATAATTTATAAAGAACTCTTAAAACTCAACAATAAGAAAATAAACTTTTCAATTAATTAATTATTAAACACTTTGGGATTCCATTTAAAAGTAGGCAGAAGCTCTGAACAAACATTTTACTAAAGGAGATATATAGATGGTAAATAAGTATATGTAAATATGTTCAGCATCACATGTCATTAGAAAATTGCAAATCAAAGCAACAGTGAGGTAGCACTACACAATAATTCGAATGGTGAAAATCCAAATCCAACATCAAATGCCAATTAGGATGTGGAGCAACAAGAACTCTCATTCATTGCTGAAGGGAATACAGCTTGTCAATTTCCTGCAAAACTAAACAATCTTACCATACGATCCAGAAATTGTGCCCCTTGGGATTTATTCAAATGAGTTGAAAACTTATGTCCACCCAAAAACCCACATATGAACATTTATAGCAGTTTTACTCATAGTGCCAAATATTAGAAACAGCCAAGATGTCCATCAATAAGTGAATAGATTAAGGTATGGTACATCCATAAAATAAATGGAAATGAGCTACTAAGTCACAGAAAGATCTTAGGTGCATACTGCTAAGTGAAAGAAGCCAGTCTGAAAAGACTACATACTATATGATTCTGACTACATGACATTTGAGAAAAATGCAAAACTATCAGTTCAGTTCAGTCGCTCAGTCGTGTCCGACTCTTTGCGACCCCATGAATCGCAGCACGCCAGGCCTCCCTGTTCATCACCATCTCTCGGAGATCACTCAGACTCACATCCATCGAGTCAGTGATGCCATCCAGCCATCTCATCCTCTGTTGTCCCCTTCTCCTCCTGCCCCCAATCTCTCCCAGCATCAGAGTCTTTTCCAATGAGTCAGCTCTTCGCATGAGGTGGCCAAAGTACTGGAGTTTCAGCTTTGACTCCTTTTCCTATTTGGAACCAGTCTGTTGTTCCATGTCCAGTTCTAACTGTTGCTTCCTGACCTGCATACAGATTTCTCAAGAGGCAGGTCAGGTGGTCTGGTATTCCCATCTCTTTCAGAATTTTCCACAGTTGATTGTGATCCACACAGTCAAAGGCTTTGGCATAGTCAATAAAGCAGAAGTAGATGTTTTTCTGGAATTCGAGAAAAATGCAAAACTATAGAGACAGTAAAAATACAGTCTCTACTGTGTTGTCCATTCTCCCTAAATTCCAAGCTGCCAAGAATTCAGGGAGGATGGAGAGATGACTAGGCAGAACACAGGGAAATTTTAAGATGATAGAACTATTCAATACAATACCATTAGGTGGATATAGGACATTTTGCATTTGTCAAAAGCCATAGAACTGGACAACACAAATAGGGAACCCTAACGTGAACTGTTGACTTTAATTAATAGTGATATATCAATATGGGTTTACAGGGCTTCTCTGTGGCTCAGACGGTAAAGCGTCTGCCTACACTGTGGGAGACCCGGGTTCGATCCCTGAGTCAGAAAGTTCCCCTGAAGAAGGAAATGGCAACCCACTCCAATATTCTTGCCTGGAAAATCCCATAGATGGAGGACCCTGGTAGTCCATGGGGTCGCAAAGAGTCAGACGTGACTGAGCGACTTCACTTCAATAGTGATATATCAATACGGGTTTACCAGTTGTAGCAAATCCACCACAGCAATGCAAGATGTGAAGAACAAGGGAAATTCTGCATGTGAGTGAATGTGAGAAGAGGGAGCAGTATGGCAACTCTCCATTTTTCTGTAAACCTCTTTGCTGCTAAGCTGCTGCTGCTGCTGCTGCTGCTGCTAAGTCACTTCAGTCGTGTCCGACTCTGTGTGACCCCATAGACGGTAGCCCACCAGGCTCCCCCGTCCCTGGGATTCTCCAGGCAAGAACACTGGAGTGGGTTGCCATTTCCTTCTCCAATGCATGAAAGTGAAAAGTGAAAGTGAAGTCGCCCAGTCGTGTCCGACTCAGCGACCCCATGTAAACCTCTTTAATTATACTAAAAAATAAAGTCTATTAATTTAAAAAAGAGAAGAAAAATGATACTTAAATATGTTTTTCTACTAGGCTCAGTAGCTAATGGCATGAAAATTGAAGCTGTAAATTTGTATATATGGACATTCTGGTAACCTTGGCAAATTTCAATTTTCCTTTGTCTTTTAAGGTTGTGTTTTACATTTGAAACAACCCTTAATGCTATTTGTTGCTTTAAAATTCTGCTCATGATGAATGCATCCTTTTTTATACACAGTGAATCTACCAAAATTAACTTTTGTCTTATTCCAGATTAGTAGAAATTTTAGTGCTTCAAGTAGTTTCATGGGTCCTTTGGTAGATCAGGTGGTAAAGAATCTGCCTGCAATGCAGGAGACCCAGGTTCAATCCCTGGGTCGGGAAGTTCCCCTGAAGAAGGGAATAGCGACCCACTCCAGTATTTTTGCCTGGAGAATTCCATGGACAAAGGAGTCTGGCAGGCTACAGTCTGTGGGGTCACAAAGAGTCAGACACAGCTGAGCACCTGTCACTTCACTTCACTTAAAGTAGTTTTAAGACAGAAATCACATCCTGTTTCACAATCATGTGAATTGTTCTTCTCTGAAGAGAATTCATTTTGTTCTTAAGAGAGAAATACCATTTCTGAAAATCATCTCATTTCAGCCTCATCCATCAAATGTGTCAGTAAGGTTCAGGAGCTAATTACCTTTGTAGTACCAGGATAAGGAAAAATGAAAAAAAATGAACAGTGATCACATATCTCCATTAGAACTAAAGTAAATTTGAGACAAATTTCATATACCCTTTCCTAAGACACACAGAAAGAATAAAACTCTAATATACCTGCTGGAGAATTATCATTGGCTTGTTATGACTTTATGTGGTTTCATAAAAGGCAAGAAAGAGTCATTGTGCCGCAGTGTTTGTAAAAACGGGGAAGAAAGAAGAGGAAGCAGCAGAACTCCTGGAAAGCTACGACTCAAGTGGGGAGTGAAACTCAAGGGGTGCTGGGACGCTGGGGAAATTCCTCCAAGTTTGGAAAGCAAAAAACTGAGAGGACACCAGATTTCAAATCCATGGGTTACAGCACACTGAAGTCGGAAGCTTAAGTTAGAAATAGAAAAGACTGCGGTATAGGACCAAAATGTTTGTGTTCAAGAGCCCTGTCCTTTACAATTCACTTCTTTGGACAGTTTTCCACGAACGGGAGATGCTTACTTCCTGGTTCACGGTAATATTCTCAGTTGTATATAGCTACATGATAAAGATGGAGAGATTGCAATTTGACATTCCATTAAGAGTTAAAGCTCTGTGGAACCATTTGAATGGAGACTGTCAATCCCTTTTATAGCTTGAATCCATTCTAGGAGGTCCCAGTGAGATGATCAACTCCTCTCTGAAACCAAGAATCCAACTAAGCAAAAGATCAAGAGCTCCACCCTAAGAATCACAATCCTCTGCATCATTCCTGTGAACAGAGCTAGATAACAGCTGGCTCTCCTCAGCCTTATACCAATGCCCTTGACTCAGCTCCTGGGCCTCCCAGGTGGCACAGTGGAAAGAAGCCCCCTGCCAATGCAGGAGAAGCATGAGACTCAGGTTCAATCTCTGGGTCAGAAAGATCCCCTGGAGGAGGAAATGGCAACCCATGCCAGTAATTTTGCCTGGAAAAATTCCATGGACAGAGGAGCCTGAGAGGCTACAGTCAATGGGGTCACAGAGAGTTGGACACGACTGAGCAGGCCCACACACGCTGACTCTGCTCCTACATCGCCATCAGGTAGCCAGTCTATCAGCCTCCCACTTGGATATCTGGGTACTCAAGTTTCTCCACTTTTTCCTCCTCAGACCTCTCTCTCCTCTACAGGACTCAATGCTATATTCTAACCAGCTGACTAGGGTCTACTGGATGTCTAGGTACAGCCAGGCATCACTTCCAAAGTCTTTGTGTTCATTTTGAAATAAGGAGATGTTAAATAATCAAGGGCAGAGAAAAGTTAGTCAATACATACATATATTTTAAAGATATTTACTTATTCATTTGTTTGGCTGTGCCAGGTCCCAGCTGTAGCACATGGGGTCTTTTAGTTGCAGTATGTGAACTCCTAGCACGCAGAATCCAGTTCCCTGGCCAGGGATCAAACCCTGGCCCCAAGCACTGGGAGTGCAGAGTCTTAGCCATTGGATCACCAGGGAAGTCCCCTCAATAAATATTAAGCAGCAAACTGGGAAGAGGTAAAATGGGGAATGCAAGGGCTACAAAATAATCTAAACTGATAGTTCTCAAAATGGAAAAGCATCAGAATCACTTGGAAAACATCTCTCAATATTTTCAGACATCATCCCAGACTTGGTGAATAAAAATGGCAGATAGTGGAGAGAGGAGTGTAATTTTTAAAAAGTTCCACAAGTGATTGATTTGCAACTGTATTTAAATGCAGATAGAATTTGTAGCTGAGCCAAAGCATTTATTTTTGCTCCTATTTATGTTCATTTGGAAATAAGGTGTGAAACAAAGAAATAAAAGCTATTAAATGCATATGATGTAATGAAGTACCATTTCTGTGCAGGTTCTAATTGAACACACATTTTCTTTTTGTCTCAGAAAAACAGTGCTTCTAAAACTTTTTTTAAAAATATATATAAGAATACATTAAGAAATACATAAAGAAATCAATTCACCCAAGCACACAGAGAACTTCCAAGTTAATTCTATAATTCACCTACCATTAACTCTTCTTTGTTTAAAATTTTATCGCTCTAATATTTCTGGCATTCAGAAGTACAAAACAGCCAACAATCAATTACTTCAGGGTATTAGTCTGAGTATTAATTGTCTCATAAATGAACACATACGTTGGAATAGAAGGTTTGGAAATTGAACTGAATCTGGATTGATTCCCCGAAAGTTTAGTTTTGTCAATAGGCTTTTTTCTCCTAAAAGTAAAACGTCTCCAGAAATGAGTTAATTGATAATTCTTTTAAGTTGTATACTTATTCATAAGAATTTACTGCCAATGAACTTCAGAATAAAGCTGCCATATATATGGGACGCATGAGGGTGGGTAGAAGTCAGTTGGCACAGGATCTCTAGGGGCCGTCCCCCATAGATGTTTTGACACCCTATTAAACATTCTGAAAATCCCATAGGGCTTTAAGCCTCCTATATGGTCTGATCCTAGCCAGAGGTGGGTTTACTGGCATCACCCAGACAAAAAAGGCAGGTTCTGTGTGGGCGTAGGGGTAATTGACAAGTATGACTGAAGACTTGGGGGGCTGAGTAGTTAAAGCTGTGGTTTAACTAACAATTTCAGTTTTGAGTTGTTGGGGGCCCATAAGAGCTAGAAAAGACTACATTTGGGGGAGAGAATCTGCGAGGCATCAGTTCTAAAGACCTCCCACCAGAACCCTCAGACCACCTACAAGCAGGAAATGCTCTAAGAAATGGGTAGTGGCTCAGAATCACTGGCCAGTTTCTTAAAGGCCACATTTTAAGAGCTGGAGTCAGGCTTCTCGAACATTTTCTAATTCTCAATCTAAGTTTTCTTTTCCCTCACAACTAATAAAGGTAACCAGAAAAATAGTCTGTGCGACTTCTAACACATTTCTTGGAGTACATCGAGGTTTTAATTTATAAGCACAAATAATCTATCTGTCAGACTTTTATTCAATTCTCTAAGACCCTACTTAGGTTTCACCCACAGTCTAAAGCTTCCTCTGGCTAACCCCAGTAGCTAGGCGGTTGAATTATTTATGTATAGCTTCATTATTGAAAAACACATTGCATTACACTGGAACATATATCTATCTATCTCCTTGAGGCAAAAGTCATGTTTTATTCATACAATATCTCTCTTCCTTGGTTGGTTCTAAACCCAGTATTTCTTGGGAAAAATGAGATAGAAAAAGGGAACGAGGAGGGGAGGAAGAAAAATGAAGCAAAAAGAAATTATTTCTCTTATACTCAAATAATTATTTCTACGTAACAAAAGTTCAGTTCATTTTGTGCTCACACAAATAGTTACTGGAATGGATCAAAACAGTTCCACACAGCATAGGAGAAAGAGTAGGTCAACTTTTCTTCCCTTGAGGCCATACCTCAGTAGTAGTTAATGTCTTAGAAACACCTCAGATCACCATATCTGATAACTCTGTGATTCTCTCCTTAGGTCTTTCCAGCCTAAAAGCCCCAAGGAATGGGCATCTGAGTGAATAGGAGTCCAAAACTCTACAGATAGCACCTGCTCAATGAATACTTATCAAAGTCACATAGGAATGCCTTGAAGAAAGAGACAATTATGCTGAAGGGAGTTCTATTTTCTCCTGAGTTAAAAACAAAAAAAAGTACAGTCAGCTGGTCTAGAAGGACTGAAGGTAAGCCTGGACTCAAGCTCCTCAAATCAGAGCTTTTGGCTGGTGTTCTTCTACGGAGAAATTAACTCACAGTGAATAAACAGCTGGTTTTAGCAGACCGAATAAAAATATTGGAAGAGAGTGAGCTTCACAAGTTACTTTACGGACTTGTGTCTGTGCTTCTGAAGAACAACTAGATACAAATTCAGAATCTCAGAACTCTAGCTCTGTCGTTGACAGAAAATAGATGGCCAACTTTAATCAAGTCATTTCCATTTTCTGTGCTTCCGTTTCCTCATCTCTTCAAGAAGGATAATCTCTGCTGTATCTCAGCGTTGTTGTGATTCCAAACAGGTATATGATCTAATTCACAACAGTGTCTTCTAAAAGTTCTCTAACCACAGCTCTTGGTACACAGACAACCCCCCCAAAAGTGTTTACAGAATAAATGGAGTGGAGTGGGTCAGAATGAATTTTCTTCATTCATTTTCTGAGTTCAAAGCATCTTTGTTTTTCTTGGAGGTAGATGCTTTGATCAATGAAATGAAAAATATTCAGCAATACCTATTAGTTTTTCAAAGCTCAAGTCACTGGAAAAATTTATTTATTGTTGTTATTGTTACTATTTTTACCCAGCAGATACTTCAAAGAGTTTTTCCCTATGCCACGTTTTCATATTTTGTTTTTATTTCCATATTTCATGATGAAATGAAGACGGCAGGAAGGAGACAGACATAACAGTGTCCAGTCTGTAAGTCATTTCCAGTTCTAATTTTTTCCTTTCAGAGGGTCATTGAAAGGTAACATGGGGCATTGGAGCAAAAGCATCACAGATGTAGATATAAAGATCCAACTAAGTAATAGATATTTGGGTTACTAACAGGACAAGCAACACAATTAATATTGTCATAATAGATTCATACTGGACACATACAAAGTACAAGCTCATTTAACACAGTTGTCAAACAAGAAATAACAGGCAACTGGAAAGCAGAGAAGCTGAAGGTAGGCCAATGAGAGATAGAAAGAAATCCTCTGATAAATCAAGGACCGTGATAGTAGTATAATGACGACAGAAAATCATCAAGACTGTCTAGAAAGAAGTTAGCTTCCTTTCCTCAGAGAGGGTTAGGTGGACAACCACTACTGTAAAACCCATGTCCTCTCAGAGGACAATATTAGGGCATCACTACCAATTCAACCCAGAATAGCATCCAGCTCCCACAGTGGAACCACAGGAGACTGCACCATAGCGTTTGGCTGATATGTCTGGGAAAACAAGTAGACAATGACAGCAGAGGAGCTGAGCGGGAGTTCTCCCAGACAGAAGAAAGCCAAGAATGATGATCTCTGCTGTGGCTGGGATCTGTTGCTTCATTTTTCAGTTATTTCCATGAGTGCTTGGGGTTAAAAATAATGTTCCACTCATTACAGACAAAAAAGCTACCCATCTAGAGGAATACATACAGATGTTTCACAAAAGGGGATCACATACACACAAAGCTGAATTAGGTACAAATCAAGGAGCTCACAGTCTAAAATAGGAATTCTTAACCTGGAGTCTATAACAGAATAAAGGGAAATAAATCCATGAAATTGAATTGAAAAAATATATACTATTATTTCCTCTAATTTCTAACTAAAATTTTTCATTTCCTTCAATTAAGAATGTAGGCAATAAACTAACCCCAGTAGTATTAGCAGTAATTGTGACCTTGTCTCCTATTGAAACTAAGTATTTTCATCTTCTTTATAACCCTTACAGATATTGTAAACTACTAGCAGATACCCAAGATACACTTATGCTCATCACTCCTGAAGCTGCAATATTAGTGTCACCAGTTAAGTTTATCTAATGCATTAATAAAGAAGCATATATGTTGCTATATATCCCACACATGGGATTTTTTTAACATTTTGATACCTATATTTCAATATAATTGGTTTCCTTTATAAGCCTGCGTACTTTATCTTACAGATTTTAAAATATTCTGAGAAGTGGTTCATAGACTTCATTTGACGGCCAAATGGGTTCATGTTACAGAAGATTAAGGACTCCTGGTATGAAGAGAAGACAGACAAGCACAGAGCTCCTGTGTCAGTCTGACATAAGTGTAGCGACTGTCTTTTGATGGAAGTCTGTTTTCTAACCTTCTTGCTGCTTCTCTGAAGCAATTGCCTTCCAATAAGCCCCTTTCCTGATGATGTAATCTAGAGCTTATATCTATTAAGTGCAAGCAAGACTCAGGTGGCACTGTATTTAATATTTATATATTATGATTTTAAAAGTACATTTTAAGGAAAATGCATAAATAGCTATCACATGCTAAATCTTTTAAAATGTTAACAGTTTAATAAGTCTCCTTATTGAATCTAATCTGCCCTAATAGATGCTACCCCCTACCTCATAGCAACTATCAAATGACAGGCCTAACACCTAAAAAGAATTGAATGTCATATTGCCTTGAAAATTCAGCCCCCACGAAGTGGCCGCCATATTTGTATATTTATAGATACAAACTGTTTAGAATGCCTCATCTTTCTCCACTATAGGCCTTTTCTCATAACCCTCTTACTATCACCCAAATAACAAGGCAATAGGTAATAGTTGATGGATCAGTGATGCAGAATTCAAGAATAATTCCATTTGCTCTTTTCTTCAACTAAAAAGGATTTACTTATCGAGGAAAGAAATGCAACCTCCTCAATGTGGCACTCCCATAACCTGGATACTCAAGAGCAAAGTTAAACTGAGAGTCGAGAATAGACATTGGGAAGTTCTAGATGCCCACTGGGATCTGGTGGTAGTGGCTGTCTGGAGCACAGTGATAAGAAGTGTCTTGAGGCTACACCCTGGCTCAATGTGAAAGAACACTACAATTAAAGAACAATGCTGATCAAGGGCCCAGAAGGAGTGGCATGACTGCCGCATAGCTTCCTCCTGGCTTTACATACTTTCATGAAAGATTAACCAAATGGAGCCACAAAGAAGAAAGTCCTTCTTTTGTCTATTGGCTCTTTACAAGTTCAACTTCGATTCTCAACAGGTATGCCATGATTTCTTAGGACCTTTATGAGTGGTCCAGTATCATGAGCTTGTTAGTAGACACAAGAATTAAAGATGTAATAATAGCAAATAATCCTCTTGGAAACCCTCCCCATCATATACCAGATGATCAAATATAAATTTATTTGAGTCCATCTATAGATCCTGAATTCTTTAGCCATCGGCATCACTCCAATGGAAGAGTGAGAATAAAGAAAGACTTCAAACATTGGCAAACACTTGAAGATTCAAAACCAAATTCCTCTTCCTAGTTCACCTTGCTTACAGCGACGACACATACCACTCCCAGAAACCAGTGACTACCTGCAGTGGTAAACACTCCGGCACTGGTGGCCTTGGTGTTTCTCTTTCTAGTCATATAGTCCTTCTCAGCAAGGGTCACTCTTACTCCCAAGAGGAAAGTCAGCATGACTCACTTTCAGAAACTGAAAGTACACCATGTCCACATGAGCAGTGCTGCTTACTGTATAACCACAAAACCACATCAGAAGAAGGAGTCAGCTGCTTAGGAAGGAGAAGAGGCAGTGGGCTGAACAAACTCATTCCCCATTCCAGACAGCCAGGCTTCTGGAGGACCACAGTTTCCTTTGCTCAGATACAGAACAGAGGACAAATGTCAGCAACAAATGCAGCCAGGGTCCTTGGCTGCTGGTCACTGAACACAGAGAAATGAGGGCCTTCCCAAGGCCCCATTGTGAAGCAGGGAGGCTTTGGCCTCATCCTTCTTTCCATTTCCTGGGGCATGTTCTTCTCCAATTCTATCCTGTTCCCAAACACCCAGCACTCTCTTACCAAACCCTGTGTTAGGGGATTTGGAGGGAGGATTTAAGGAAACAAGGCCTTGGTCTGGGTGGGATACTGTCAGGATTCTATGACTGCGTATCCTGATAATTCTTACCTAGAAGGTATGAGGAATGTGTGCTGTGGGTCAGTCACTCAGTTGTGTCCGACGCTTTGCAACCTCATGGGTGTAGCCCGACAAGCTCTTCTGTCCATGCAATTTTTCCCAGTAACAATATTGGAGTGGGTTGCCATTTCCTTCCCCAGAGGATCTTCCTGATCCAGGGATCGAACCAAGGTCTCCTGCATTGCAGGCAGACTTTGACTGTCTGAGCCACCAGAGAAGGTATGAGGAATGAAATATGGCCAAACTTTAACCAGCAAAGAAATAGAACTCACTCACTCATGTTCATCAGATTATTGGCATGTTTGGTCATTTTTGTGCTCATTTTTGACCATGCTCTCATTTGTATCTGTTTTCAGACCTGAGAAATGAGTAATTTTTTTTTTTTTTTTCGCCTTTCCCACTGTGGTTGCAGACTGGCCTTGTCAGATGTTGGGGTTGTGTGAAATTGTTTCTGTTCAACCAGAGAACACCACAGCCTAGTCAAGAAAAAGAGTACAGGGCCAGCTCCAGTAATACCAAGGACCACCTGATAGGCCCAGGCCAGCTCCTAGCTGTCAGCCAAAACGAGGAGTGGGAATTGGCCCTAAATTCTGATCCTGTAGTATGACTTTAACCTTTCCCTCCACTTTTGGTTTAAAACTATGGGTTTCCACTCCCTTCCTTGAGACAATTCACTCTTTCAAAGTGGCATAAACTAATCGAAGAATTGATCTCAGCTAATAAGAGTTAAACTTTTGTCCCAAAGGGGTTGGAGGGATGTCCTGTACTTACATTATAACAGTGATCTTTCAGAGACAAAAGCTGACCCAGATGAGCCATAATGTTGATCCTGGGCTAAACTGTGGAACAGAACATCTTCAGAACTTCACCAGGTAAACTAGACAGACAACTGGTTCTTCTTCCAACATACAGATCAGGCCCTGAATTTCATACCCACAATTGAACTTCCACATACTGACTCAGTGAGGTACCCTCTTGTCACTCCCATGTTGATTTCTCCAACCATCTCTCCCCTCACAGAGAATCTCCTCTCATCCACCTGACATTTCTCTGCTAGTTTTGGGCTTTCCTGATGGCTCAGATGGTAAAGCATCTGCCTGCAATGCGGGAGACCCTGGTTCAATCCCTGGGTCGGGAAGATACCCTGGAGAAGGAAATGGTAACCCACTGCAGTACTCTCGCCTGGAAAATTCCATGGACGAAGGAGCCTGGTAGGTTACAGTCCATGGGGTCGCAAAGAGTCGGACATGACTGAGCGACTTCACTTTCACTTCACTTTTATATGGAGATGGTATTTTTGAACTCATATTGGAGCTTGACTTGCCCCATCTAATGAGTTGCTTTCAGAATGAGGACTGCCCTGAATAATGAGGACTGCCCTCTTTTCTCATTTACTTTACTCTTTTTTATTCAAGTACGGTTGATTTACAATGTTGTATTAATTTCTGCTATACATCAAAGTGACTTAGTTATGTGTGCGTGCACATATATGCATATATATTCTTTTTCATATTCTTTTCCATCATATGGAAAGGATACTTAACACAGTTCCTTATGTTATACAGTAGGACCTTATTATTTATCCATTCTATATGTGATAGTTTGCATCTGCTAACTCTGTTGCAATATTCATATCAGATGAAATAGACTTTAAAACAAAGGCCATAAAGAAAAAGGACACTATATAAGGAGAAAAAAATCAACATAAGGGACTTCCCTGTGGTCCAGTGGTTAAGACTCCATGCTTCCAATGCAGGGGACCCAGGGTTTGATCCCTGGTCAAGGAACTAGGTCCCACATGCCACAACTAAGAGTTTACATGCCAAAACTAAAGATCCTACATACTTCAACAAAGATCCCACGTGCTGCAACTTTGACCCAGGGCAGACAAATAAATACTTTTAATAAAAAAAAAAAAAATCAATGCAAGAAGAGGATTTTATACTCATCAACATATAGGCACCCAAATATATAAATAGAAATAGACACAAAGGGAGAAACTGACGAGAAACTGACAGGAATATAATAATAGCAGGAAACTTAAACATCCCACTGACATCAATGGACAGATCTTCAAGCCACCATCGCTTGCTTGTCTCTACTCTGTGGTCTGAGTAGGACACTGAATTCTGTGACTTCTCATAATACTCTGCTGCCACCTGGTGAAAATTCATAACCAAATAGGACACAAGTCACCACTGACTTTCAACCTCTATACACGTTCACATAGACACACAAAGGAAGTATTTACTCCTGTGGGATGAGTAAAGCTGGAATTCCTTGTTGATTGGAATCATCAACAACAAGCTGGAATCATCTTGTTGATTCTTCAACTTTGTCTGTAATTGGTCTTTAAAAGTAAATGCTACAGCAACATTCATGTTAAAACACACCCACAAATACCTATCTGCTTACCTTCTGCCTGTACATTGGGCCATTTTAATCTTCAAGATAGCTGTATGAGATAATTTATTAATATCACCACTTCACAGATAAGAACACTAAGGCACAGAGAAGCTAAGTGATGTCCCCAAAGTCACCTTATTAGGGGAAGAACTAAAATAGAACCTCAGAGAGTAGGGCTTCAGAATCTATTTTCTGCTGTGAATTTCTGACTCTTACTATGCTACCTGGAGCTCTGATCACTGGAAAAGAAAGAGAGGGAAAGAAGCTTCCTATCTCCTTTCTGAACCTGCATCCTTTGCTTCTCCATCCTCCATTTCTCAGGCCCCCTAGAGTCCTTGAACCAGATTCCCAGCTTCTATGGACTCAGGGAACAAAGAATACTGATCACCCTTTGGGATTCACAGAGCTATAATAAGGCATCAGCAAGAGAAACACGAACCCCCAATTCTCCCCCAGTTCTAATTAATAAGAAACAGTAAGTGATTAAAATCTATGTATAGATATGTAAGTAGACTATCCTATATTAAATGCAACCTAGAAGCTTAAAGAACCAATAGATTTAAAAAGAAAATTCTGAAGACCACAGTAACTTCTGAATGAGCACCAAAGAACCATCAGGGTCACTGGTAAAACCTGCACGGATGTACCTGAGACACAAGGAGACCACCAGGAATACAGTGCTTGGCGTGCCAGCCACCACCCTGAGTGGCCAGCCCTTACATAGAGGGGAAGCAGAGGGCTGGGTGTAGGGGGTAGGTCATAGGAAGGGCTGGGGCGAGTTGCTCTGAGACACGCCGTTAGGAAACCTTTCCACACACGGACAGGAAAATCAGCAAAGAGGAACTCCCTCCATGGACACTTAGGTCTGGACCTCAGCCATGACAGAGATCAGGAAAGGAGCCTACAGAGGGCTCTCAGAAAGAAGTGGCTGCCCAAGGGCCCACTCCAGCCCACAGACAGTTTTGATTGGCTCACTCTATGCTTCCTAAACTATGAATTAGTGCCAGCAATTAAAAAAAAAAAAAATCAGGAAATTTCATGTAAATTCACATTTCCGAACTCTCTTGAAAAACTGGAAGACTTAGTAATACCGGGTCCAGGTCACCACGTGATAACAAGCTTTCACCCAGGACCTTCAACCTGACCACGTCTGGCAAGGAGTTCCCCCAGCCAAGGCACTTATGTAACTTCCCTCCGGGACCCTAGAGGATGTTGAGTCTTGAGCTTCTGATTCAGCAGGAGCTGTCCAAGGCTCTGGGGCAGGCTGTTCCACCATAGAGGCCTGTTGCTAAGCACTGCGAGCACACTCAGCACCCAGGCCAGAGCCGGGAACATGTACACAGGACTCAGAGACAACACCCTTCCCCCATGTAAGAACTCCCATAACGTGATGCCAACTCAGCTTCCCAACATCAATCCCTGATTTCCTTCACATACGCTATGCTGCAGCCACACTTCAGGATTTATCGTTCTCCAGGTATTCTTCCCAGATCCACACACTCTGTTTGGAATACCTCCTCCCTCTTTCCACCTGGAATGTTCAACCTTTACCCAACTGTCAAAGCCAATCACAAAAGTTGTTCAGTGAAGACTTCTTCAGTTTTTGTAAATCAGAATTAATCCCCCTTCCTGTCTTACCTTAACATTAGTTTACACTTCTACTGTAGGATTACCATAGTCTGATTTATATTATGGTTAGTCTTTCTTTCTGTTAGTTTGTGAAATCCTGAAAGGCAGAAATTGCCTCTTATTAATTTTCATGCCCACCCCCTCTCCACAACCACTCCTTTCCTAATCTATATATTGTTAATATAATCATTGTTGAGTATGTTTTTAAGACTGTGAAGTAGACCTTGGTTTCTACTGCCATCTAGTGACCATAATGTAGAATTATGCCTGAAAGCATTGCAGTCTCTTAGGAACCTAACATTCTAAATTCATCCCTCTGTTTCTCTTTCCAATACTTCCTATTCCTTCCTTTTTCTCCTTTCCTTTTCTCCTTCACTTTTTATTCATTTATCCTTTCAATCAACACATACTCATTGATCATCTTCTAGGTGTCAGACACTGTGAGCAATGAACAATCATCATAGATATGAATAAATATGAAGGACCCCTATTGCCAGCCAAGGTGGAGCAAGCCCACTGCAGCCTGCATCTAGTATCGATTACAGAAAAACTGTGGGCAAACACACAAAAGCAACTACCTGGAAGAAGATTAGGGAGGAGAACCTAAACTTGAAAAATTCATATAGAGACGAGTTTCTTTGCTATTTTTCCTCTTTTGCCTTCCCACTTTGACCCAAGTGATTCCCACTGTTTTTTGTTTGTTTGTTTGTTTCTATTTTTCCTTCCAGGCCTGCACCAAGGGCAACCCAAATCATGAATCTGCAATGTAATCACCATTACTCCAGCACCAAAATCTCTGGGAGAAAATCCATGTTTCTGGCCAAAGTAACTCAAATAAAGGGAAGCTTGTGATACAAAAAGAGTGGAGAGATGACTTTTATGTTTTTGCTTCTCTCTCTCCCCCTTTATTCTCTCCACTTGGTACTGAGGGTTGCCTCAGTCATACATAATTATGGGATATAAGGTCACTAGAACTTCAAATAAACTTTTTTCTAGTCAGATGATCGGGAAAAGGAGCTCCTGGAAGCCAGAGAGTTTAGGGGATACACTGGAGAGAAAGAGTCAGAGAGAGAGATCTCTGAATTTTGTGGATAAAGCCACATGTCCTGCATTCATCTCTGAGTGCCCATGCACGCGACAGAGTAAAAGCAGAAGGGCAAAGACCTTGAAAGGCTACGCAGAGAAAATGAAAGGAAACTTGCAGTCTAAATTAAAGATTAACTACCAAAAAATGAAAAGAAAAACCTTATGCAGAGGAGTTTAATAGGCCCAACTCTCAATATAAAATCCAAAATGTCTGGATACACTTGGGGGAAAAAAAAAAAAACCTACTGACAAGCAAGGAACCAGGGAAATTTGACAACTTACAGGAAAAGAATCAATGAAAGTCAATTGTGAGATGACACAGATAGTGGAATCAGACAAAATTTAGACCAGCTATAGTAACCAGACTCCAAGAAGTAAACACTCCTGAAATAAATGTAGAGATAGAAGCTCTCAATAAAGAAAGAGAAAGTGAGCGGGGAGCGGGGGGTGCGGGAAAAAGAGGAAATTTTAGAACCGAAAAATATCTGAAATACAAAATTCACTAGGTGGTCTCAAGGGAGATTTAAAAAAAAGGAAAGAGTCAGAAAATTTGTACAGATCAACAGAAACTATTCAAACCTGAAGAACAGAAAGGAAAAATACTGGTGGTGGGGGGCAGGAGGACAAGCCTATAGGGAAATATAGAACGGTTTACATTTATGTCATTGGAATCACAGAAAAATGTGAAAAGGGGGAAAAGAGTAGCTGAAAACTTTCCAGACTTTGTGAAAGAAATAAATTTATAAATTCAAAAGGCTCAGAAAACCCCAGATAGGTTAAATTCAAAGAAAATTATATCTCCATACATTATAATAAATTTGCAGGAAATCAAGGATTTTTTTTAAGTTTTGAAAATAACCAGAGGAAAATGACATTACAAAAAGAGGCAAAATTATTCAAATTACTGTAGATTTCTTATCAGAAAACATGGAGACCAGAAGATAGTGACACAGTTTTCTTTTAAAGTAACTATAACGTAATAACTAGCAAACCAGAATCCTGTGTTTAGCTAACGAAATACCTAGCAAGGAAAAATATAGTGAAATTAAGGCATTTTAAGATGAAGGAAAACTAAGACAATTCATATTTAGCAAAACTGCTCTAAGGAAAAAGCTAAAGGAATTTCTTCAGGCTAACTAAAAGTGATACAACAAGGAGATTAAGAAACAGCTGCTGCTGCTAAGTCGCTTCAGTCGTGTCCGACTGTGTGTGACCCCAGAGATGGCAGCCCACCAGGCTCCCCCGTCCCTGGGATTCTCCAGGCAAGAACACTGGAGTGGGTTGCCGTTTCCTTCTCCGATGCATGCAAGTGAAAAGTGAAAGTGAAGTCGCTCAGTCGTATCCTACTCTTAGCGACCCCATGGACTGCAGCCTACCAGGCTCCTCCGTCCATGGGATTTTCCAGGCAAGAGTACTGGAGTGAAGTGCTATCGCCTTCTCCGTAAGAAAGAGCAATAATATAATAAATAACAATGATAGATATCTAGATAAATAGCTTATTTCTTCCTCTTAGATTCATTAAAGTAGGTATGACTATTAAAAGCAAAAATTATAATATTGTCTGAGGGGATTTGCAATGCATATAAATGTAATACTTTGGTGTGTGTGCACAGTTGCTTGTTTATGTCCAACTCTGCTATCCCAGAGACTATAACCCACCAGGTTCCTCTGTCCATGAGAGTCTCTAGGCAAGAATACTGGAGTGGTTTGCCATTTCCTTCTCCAGGGGATCTTCCCAACCCATAGATCAAATCTGCATCTCTTATGTCTCCTGCATTGACAGGTGGGTTCTTTACCACTAGCGCCACCTGGGAGCCCAAATGTAATACACATGAAAAGTTTAACATAAAGGAAGAGGGGAAAATAAAGAAAACTACGTGATTAAAACTTCATCACTTACTTGAAGTGGTAAAATACTAACTCTAAGTAGACTGTGAAGGTTAGATATGTATATTGGAAAGACCTAAAACAGCAACTAAAAAAAATACAAAGACATAAAGCCAAGAGATAAAATATAATAATAATAAAAAAAACACTGAAATAATCTAAAACATGGCAGAAAATGGTGAATAGAGAAAAATCAGAGAAATGGTGAATAGGTAAAAAACAGAGAAAAGGAAAATCTAAAATAAATAGAGAGTAGGAGATCAGCCCTGGGATTTCTTTGGAAGGAATAATGCTAAAGCTGAAACTCCAGTACTTTGGCCACCTCATGTGAAGAGTTGACTCATTGGAAAAGACTCTGATGCTGGGAGGGATTGGGGGCAGGAGGAGAAGGGGACGACCGAGGATGAGATGGCTGGATGGCATCACTGACTCGATGGACATGAATCTGAGTGAACTCCAGGAGATGGTGATGGACAGGGAGGCCTGGCGTGCTGCGATTCATGGGGTCGCAAAGAGTCGGACACGACTGAGTGACTGAACTGAACACCTAAATCCAACCATATCAACAATCCCATTCAAAGTAAGTAGTCTCCACATGCGGAGAAGGCAATGGCACCCCACTCCAGTATTCTTGCTGGAAAATTCATGGGAAAATCCCATGGATGGAGGAGCCTGGTGGGCTGCAGTCCATGGGGTCACTAAGAGTCAGACACGACTAAGCGACTTCACTTTCACTTCTCACTTTCATGCACTGGAGAAGGAAATGGCAACCCACTCCAGTGTTCTTGCCTGGAGAATCCCAGGGACAGAGAAGCCCGTTGGGCTGCCGTCTATGGGGTCACACAGAGTCGGACACGACTGAAGCGGCTTAGCAGCAGCAGCAGCAGCAGTCTCCACATGCCAATTAAAAGACAAAGATTGTCAGATAGGAAAAACAAAAAATGCTCAGTTACAGGTTGCCTATAAGAAACTCTATAAATATGATATACAGGTTAAAGTAGAAGGATGGAGAATGATAAAACATGAAATCACACAACTAAAGAAAGTGAGAATGACTATATTAATATCCAGGCAGATGTCAAAACAAGGACTATTACTAGGGAGAAAAGGGGGTCAATATATCTAGAACACAAAACAATCCAGATATGTATACTGCAAACAACAGAGCTTCAAAATACATGACTCAAAAATGGAGAACTAAAAGGAAAAATACACAAATCCACAATTATTCTTGGGGACCTCAAAATGCCTCCATAATCAGCAGAACAGTAAAAAATCAAGGATTAAGAAGACCTGGATATTATTGCTCAGTTTTACCTAATTAACATTCATAAAGTATTCCATCCAACAACAGAATATACATTTTTAAGTGTACATGGAACATTCACCAAGGTAGATCAGAGGTCACCAAATTATGACCTGCAGGCCAAATTCAATCTACCATCTGTTTTTATAAATAAAGTCTAATTGGAACACAGCTATGCCTATTTGTTTGCATTTCTCTGTGGCTGTTTCTGTGCCACAAAAGCAGAAAAGAGTAGTTGAAGGATAAACTATATGGTCTTAAAAGTAAAAAATATTTGCTATCTGACATGTTACCAAAATTTATTTACCTCTGTTCTGGACAATGCCCAAATAATAGTCAACTGAGAAGACTACTAGAGAGCACATCTGACCATAATGGAATTAAATTTAAAAATAATAAAGATATTTGAAAATTTCCCATTTTTTGGAAGTTAAACCACATCCTTATAACTCACTCATTGGTCAAAGTGGAAGTCTCAAGAGAATGTATAAAATATTTTAAACTACACAAATATGAAAATATCACATATAAAATATTTCTTGGAGGGGGATGCAACTAAAGAATGTTTACAGGGAAAGTTATAAGTGGTATAAGTGTTTATATTGAAAAATAAAAAAGGCCTCAAATTAATTCTCAGCTTCCATCTTAAAGTGGTAAAATAAGAGCAAATTAAATACAAATTGAACAGAAAGGAATACAATTAAGAGCATAAAAAATACTGAAAATACAGAATGAAGAACATTTATAAAAACCAATTTTATCTAAAGATAAAAATAATTCATAAGCTTCTAGCCAGACTGACTGAGCTAGAAACAAAGAGAAAACACAAATTATCGATATCAAGAATGAAAGAGTAGGCATCGCAATAGATACTAGCAACACTAAAAGGTGATTAAGGAAATACTCCAGACAACTTTAAGTGCTTCCATTCAACAACTTAAATGAAATGGAATGAATTCTTGAAAGGCAAACTACCAAAAATCACTCATGAGGAGGTAAGTAAACTGAATATTCTACTGAAGAAATGGAATACAAAGTTTAAAAAGTTTCAACAGAGAATAAGTATATTTCTCCTGGCCTGTTGAAACAGGCCAGGAGAAATATAAACTCAACCAAGCATATGAGGGAGAAATACCAAATCTATATCATTTCTTTCAGAAAACAGAACAGGAAGGAACAACTTTCTAATTCATTTTATGAGCCCAGCGTTAGCCTTATACCAACACTAGACAAAGACATTACAAGAGAGTAAAATTACAAAACAACATCCCTCCTGAATATGGACACCAAAGTCCAACAGATTTTATCAATTCCAGAAGCATATAAAAAGAATTATATACTATGAGCAAGAGAGGTTTATTACAGGAATGAAAAGATGTTTCAACTTTTGAAAATCACTCCAGTATAATTTATCATAACAGACTTAAAAGACAAACTGTACAATCATCTCAATAGAAGCAGGAAAATATTTGACCGAACTCAATGTCCAGCCTGTTAAAAACTCTCAACATCACTATCAAAAGAAAAAGAAAGTTTCATTAATCTGAAAAAGGCAGCTACAAAAAATATACTGCTAATGCTACTTTATGGAGAAATAATGACTGTTTACTCCTTGGAAGGAAAGTTATGACCAACCTAGATAGCATATTCAAAAGCAGACATTACTTTGCCAACAAAGGTCCGTGTAGTCAAGGCTATGGTTTTTCCAACGGTCATGTATGGATGTGAGAGTTGGACTGTGAAGAAAGCTGAGCACTGAAGAACTGATGCTTTTGAACTGTGGTGTTGGAGAAGACTCTTGAGAGTCCCTTGGACTGCAAGGAGATCCAACCAGTCCATCCTAAAGGAGATTAGTCCTGGATGTTCATTGGAAGGACTGATGTTGAAGCTGAAACTCCAATACTTTGGCCACCTGAGGTGAAGAGCTGACTTATTGGAAAAGACCCTGATGCTGGGAAAGATTGAGGGCAGGAGGAGAAGGGGACGACAGAGAATGAGATGGTTGGATGGCATCACTGACACAATGGACATGGGTTTGGGTGGACTCCAGGAGTTGGTGATAGACAGGGAGGACTGGCGTGCTGCAATTCATGGAATCGCAGAGTTGGACACGACTGAACAACTGAACTGATCCAGAAAAATGAATCATAGTGAAAGTGAAAGTGAAGTTGTTCAGTCGTGTCCGACTCTTTGCAACCCCATGGACTGTAGCCCACCAGGCTCTTCCATCCATGGGATTCTCCAGGCAAGAATACTGGAGTGGGTTGCCATTTTCTTCTCCAGGGGAATATTCCCGACCCAGGGATCGAACCCTGGTCTCCCGCGTTGCAGGCATCATAACCGTATATAAAAAAATTTAACTCAAGAAAGATCAAAGATGTAAATGCATAACATAAAACCATAAAGTTCCTGAAACTGAAAGTGTTCGTCACCCAGTCATGTCTGACTCTTTGTGATCCCATGGACTGTAGCTCACTAGGCTCCTCTGTCCATAGAATTCTCCAGGTAAGAATGCTAGAGTGGGTTGCTATTTCCTTCTCTCGGGGATCTTCCCAAGCTGGGATTGAACTCGAGTATCCCACATTACAGGCAGACTTACTGACTGAGCCACCAGGGAAGACCATAAATGAAAGTGAAAGTCATTCCGTTGTAGCTGACTCTCTGCGATTTGAAACAGCTGTTTCAAATCCTGAAAGATGATGCTGTGAAAGTGTTGCACTCAATATGCCAGCAAATTTGGAAAATTCAGCAGTGGCCACAGGACTGGAAAAGGTCAGTTTTCATTCTGATCCCAAAGAAAGGCAATACCAAAGAATGCTCAAACTACCACACAATTGCACTTATCTCACATGCTAGTAAAGTAATGCTCAAAATTCTCCAAGTCAGGCTTCAGCAATACATGAACTGTGAACTCCCTGATGTTCAAGCTGGCTTTAGAAAAGGCAGAGGAACCAGAGATCAAATTGCCAACATCCGCTGGATCATGGAAAAAGTAGAGTCCCTTGGACTGCAAGGAGATCCAACCAGTCCATTCTGAAGGAGATCAACCCTGGGATTTCTTTGGAAGGAATGATGCTGAAGCTGAAACTCCAGTACTTTATCCACCTCATGCGAAGAGTTGACTCATTGGAAAAGACTCTGATGCTGGGAGGGATTGGGGGCAGGAGGAGAAGAGGACGACAGAGGATGAGATGGCTGGATGGCATCACAGACTCGATGGACGTGAGTCTGAGTGAACTCCGGGAGATGGTGATGGACAGGGAAGCCTGGCATGCTGCGATTCATGGGGTCACAAAGATTCAGACACGACTGAGCGACTGAACTGTACAGTATAGTCCATGGAATTCTCTAGGCTAGAATACTAGAGTGGGTAGTCTTCCCCTTCTCCAGGGGAATCTTCCCAACCCAGGGAAGACCCAAGACCAGGTCTCCTGGTTTACAAGCAGTTTCTTTACCAGCTGAGCAAACAGGGAAGCCCAAAAAAGCTCCTAGAAGAAAATTAAGGAGAAAATCTTTATGACCTTAGGTTAGGTAAAGACTTCCTAGATATGGCAACAAAAGCATGACCAAAAAAGAAGAAAATTGGAAAACTGAATTTCACCATAATTAAAAACTTGTGCTCTGCAAAAGACACTTAAGCAAATAAAAAGACAATCTAATTAAATCATTGTGATACACTGCATAACAAAGAATAAAAACCATATGACCATCTCAGTAGACACAGAAAAAGCTGAGTTCAAATTCAATACCCATTTATGACTTAAAAAAAGAGAGAAAGACCCTCCTGAAAGTGGGCATAGAGGGAACCTGTGCTGTGCTTACTCAGTCATGTCCAACTCTTTGCGACCTCATGGATTGTAGCCCTCCAGGCTCCTTGGTCCATGGGATTCTCCAGGCAAGAATACTGGAGTGGGTTGCCATGCCCTCCTCCAGGGGATCTTCCCAACCCAGGGATCAAAGCCAGGCCTCCCACACTGCAGGTGGATTCTTTACTGTCTGAGCCACAGGGAAGCCCATAGACAGAATCTACTTCAACATAATAAAGGCCATATATGACAAACCCACAGCTAACATCGTACTCAACCATCAAAAGCTTATTCCTCTAAGATCAGGAATAAGACAAGGATGTCTACTCTTAACACTTTTATTCAACATAGTTTTAGAATTCTATGGCAAAACAGAGAAAAAAAGGAATACAAACTGGAAAAGAAGTTAAACTGTCACTGTTTGCAGATGTGGTTTAGTCGCTAAGTCGTGTCTGACACTTGCGACCCCATGGACTGTAGCCTGCCAGGCTCCGCTGTCCGTGGATTCTCCAGGCAAGAATACTGGAGTGGGTTGCCATTTCCTTCTCCAGGGGATCTTCCCAACCCAAGAATAGAACTTGGGTCACCTGCACTGCAGGCAGATTCTTTACCAACTGAGCTACAAGGGGAAGATTATTTGCAGATGAGATGATACTATACAAAGAAAATCCTAAAGATGCTACCAGATAACTTAAGAGTTCATCAGTGAATTTGGTAAAGTTGCAGGATACGAATACGCAGAAATCACTTGCACTTCTCTATATTAACAATGAAATATCAGAATGAGAAATTAAAGAAACAATCCCATTTTCCATCATATGAAAAAGAATAAAATACCTAGGAATAAATCTACCTAAGGAGGCAAAACACTCATACACCAAAAACTATGAGGCTGATGAAAGAAACCGAAGATGACACAAACAGGTGGAAAGGTATGCCATGTTCTAGGAGTGGAAAAATCAGTATTGTCAGAATCCCTATACTACCCACAATCTACAGATTCAGTGCAATCCTTATCAAATTGCCAGTGACATTCTTCACAAATCTAGGGGAAAAAATCTTAAAATTTGTGTGGAAACACAAAAGACCCTGAGTAGCCAAAGCAATCTTAAGAAAGAAAAATGGAGCTTGAGGAAATCAGACTCCCTAACTTCAGTCTGTACTGCAGTCACCAAGACAGTATGTTCAGTTCAGTCGCTCAGTCGTGTCCGACTCTTTGCAACCCCATGAATCGCAGCACGCCAGGCCTCCCTGTCCATCACCAACTCCCGGAGTTCACTCAGACTCACGTCCATCGAGTCCGTGATGCCATCCAGCCATCTCATCCTCGGTCGTCCCCTTCTCCTCCTGCCCCCAATCCCTCCCAGCATCAGAGTCTTTTCCAATGAGTCAACTCTTCTCATGAGGTGGCCAGAGTACTGGAGTTTCAGCTTTAGCATCATTCCTTCCAAAGAAATCCCAGGGCTGATCTCCTTCAGAATGGACAATATGTTACTGATACAAAAGCAAAAATATAGATCAGTGGAATAGGATTGAAATTCCAGAGATAAACTCACCCACCTATGTTCACCTAATCTATGACAAAGGAGGCAAGAATACACAATGAAGACAGTCTCTTCAATAAGTGGGGAAAACTAGATAGTTACATGTAAAAGAATGAAATTAGAATACTTCCTAACACCATATACAAAAATAAACTCAAAAATTGATTAAAGACCTAAATGTAACACTTGATACTATAAAACTCTTAGAGGAAAACATAGGCAGAATCCTCTGACCTAAGTTGCAGCAAGATTTTTTGAGCTGCCAGAGAGTAATGAAAATAAAAACAAAAATAAACAACTGGGACCAAACCAAACTTAAAAAGGTTTTGTACAGCAAATAAAACCATAATCAGAAATAATAACACCCAGAATGGGAGAAAATATTTGCATACAAAGTGACCAACAAGGAATTAACCTCCAAAATATACAAACAGCTCATTCACCTCAATTTAAAAAGCAATCCCAAAATAGGCAGATCTTAATAGACATTTCTCCAAAGAAGGCATGGCCGGATGGCCATGAAGCACATGAAAAGATGCTCAACATCACTGATTATTAGAGAAATACAAATCAAAACTACAATGAGGTATCACCTCACATCAGTTAAAATGGCCATTACCACAAAATCTACAAACAATGAATGCTGGTGAGGGTGTGGAAAAAAAGGAACCCTCCTACACTGTTAGTGGGAATGTAAATTGGTACAGCCACTATGGAGAACAGTATGGAGGTTCCTTAAAAAAACTAAAAATAGAGCTATCCTATGACCTAGCAATCCCATCCCTGGGCTGATACCCAGAGAAAACCATAATTTGAAAAGATACATACACCTCAACGTTCACTGCAGCACTATTTACAATAGCCAGGACATGAAAGTAACTTAAATGTCCATCAACAACAGAATGGAGAAAGATGTGGTCCATATATACAGTGGAATATTAAAAAAGAATGAAATGTCATTTGCAGCATCGTAGATGGACCTAGAGATTGTTATACTGAGTGAAGTCAGACAGATAAATACAAATATCAAGATATCATTTTTATGTGGAATCTTAAAAAAATGATACAAATGAACCTATTCACAAAACAGAATAGATTCACAGATGTAGAAAACAAACATGGTTACCAGGAGGAAAGGGGGAGGATAAATAGGGAGATTGGGATTGACGTAAACACATCACTAAATATAAAATAGATCATAAGGACCTATTGCATAGCACAGGGAACTCTATTCAGTACTCGCTAATTGACCTATATGGGAAAAGAATCCAAAAAAGAGTGGATATATGTATAACTGATTCACTTAGTCATGCACCTGAAACACAGTATTATAAAACAACTATACTCCGGTAAAATTAAAAAAAAAAATAGCCTCCTGACTTTACCTCCCCCTCCCAAAATAAAAACATGTTCACACTAAAACCTATTTGCAAATGTTTATAGCAGCTTTATTAACAATCACTAAAAACGAGGAAAAAGCAAATGTCTTTCAACAGGTGACTGGATAAGCAGACCGTCATACATCAATAAAATAGAATACCATTCTACAACAAAAAGTATGTATTTTACTGATACACACAACAACATAAATAAATCTCCAAAAAATGACTGATGCTAAGTGAGGGGAGAAAAGCTAGACTGAAAGGGCTACATATTGTCTGATTACATTTCTTTGATTTTCTGGAAAAGTTGAAACTATAGGAACAGAGAACCCAGTGGTTGCTAGGGGTTGACGATGGAGGAAGAATTGATACATGAGCTATATAAGGAACTGGTGGGTGAGAAACCATTCTGTATCTTGGTTGTATTGGTAATGATATGACTGCATGCATTTGTGAAAACTCAGAAATATATACTAAATAGAATGAATATTAATACTGCTGCTGCTGCTAAGTTGCTTCAGTCGTGTCCATCTCTGTGCGACCCTGTAGACAGCAGCCCACCAGGCTCCCCCGTCCCTGGGATTCTCCAGGCAAGAACACTGGAGTGGGTTGCCATTTTCTTCTCCAATGCATGAAAGTGAACAGTGAAAGTGAAGTCGCTCATTCGTGTCCGACTCTTAGCGACCCCATGGACTGCAGCCCACCAGGCTCCTCCGTCCATGGGATTTTCTAGGCAAGATACTGGAGTGGGGTGCCATTGCCTTCTCTGAATATTAATACATGCACATATAAATAAAACAGGAGAAAAGTAAGTGGATACAACTATCTTTTAGTGTCTTCAATATTAGAAAGAAACTTATCATTGGGATTTGAATGATCTTTTTGAAATAAAATGAGCTGATTTGAACACATTGTCTTTAAAGTCCATTTTAGTTCTGAAATTCAATTATTTCAATTTCTGAATTCTGAAATTCAATTATTCTATAATTTGATACTGTATAGATACCTCCTCACCATGCAGGAGGACAAATAAAGGAGATCAACTTTATTTTTAGTGATAATGATAATGAAGATGACATTCTCTCTTAGGTCCAAGTCTTTATTATTCAGAGCAGCATAGAACCTGCACAATCACATGCTAAATATGAGATAGAGCAAGATACTCCTCCACATTTTTAGGTCTTTCTGTAGAGTTTTGCCAATAGTTTTTATTTAAGAATTTGATTCTTTTATCTAAATAAATATAATTTAGAAAATCTGTCTTTTTTCTGGGTAAGCATTATGTTAGTCTTAGATTCCTATATAATATTTTTGAAATACTGGTGTAGAGATAAATTAGACCAAACATAGCTTTTACTAGTTCTTGACAAGTTAACTTCAATAAGAACTCAGTAATAAAGTACAAAAAAGCATTTAATCTACTTATAAGCCACTTTATTATTTTATTTAAGATATTTATGTAGTTTTGACATTAATATTCAGAGGATATGCTGAAGAGTTCTCAAAAGTAAGTTTACCTAACTATGTAAGTGAGCTATGAACCAAAGAGAACTTTCAGAGACTCAGAATGCCAATCTTGTTCAAACACTTCAATTCACAGACCAACCAGAGAACTAGATACCAGGGAAGGAAAATGACTGGTTTGTCAAGCTTATATGCTTACACACTGATGGAGCCAGAACTTTAGAAATTAAATCAGACAGACCAGCACTTGCAATTTTTAACAGCTCTACATAGAAATCTCAAGATAGCTTCAATTAAATTGACCAAGGCACTTTGAAATTATTAGTCTTAAATTTTGGTTTTAGAGTCAAATCACCAACAGTATTTAATAACTGCCCTTTTTCATAGTCATAAAAATAAATCAGACAAAAATCACTCAGAACATTAATGATCACATTAAAATGATCAAAAATAAGATTTTTGTGTGAACTTATTTCACTTTCACTCGTTTCATCCATTTACCACAAATTTTCATCTGGTAATCTAGCAGGTAATTAAAGTCATATACACAATTTTGTACTCTTTAATTTCAGAGCCCCTTCAACTTCTCTGAACTGCCTCAGTCATATGATGGAGATAATAATTCCTACATACCGAGGTCAGAGATTAATAGCCTCAGTTGTATTCATGCTGAAGGTCAGTTCTTGTCTGAATACATCTGTGGAATCTACCAAATAGCCTCAAATACAAAGGAAGGAAGTTATTCAAACACAGAATGACTCCTTGTGCCTGATCCGAGGGCAGGGTTGAAGAGACAGTACCGAGCGTCTGCTGGTAGGCGGACAGGTCACACCAGCGTCTTTGAAGCAAGGCTCTAATAAAGAGAAGGTTAAAAAGTGAATCATTTCCCCCAATGCCTGCTATTACATTGAGAGTAGAAATGATTCCGATTTGAAACCCAATAGAACAAAACAAGGATAAAAGGGACTTTCATAATCCTTTTTAAAAGCTGCTTATAATCTCATCATGTGAAAATCACACAATATAAATAAAAGATATGCTGTAGTTCCTCTCATTTCCAACACCATTTTAGCCTGCCTCTATCCATACTTGTTCCAAGTTCATTTCTTGAGGAAATCATGATTAACAGTTTGTTGTATAACTTTAGACACACACACAGTTTAAAAACATATCATAGTCATGTTTCCAGGTCAGTATTTATTCTTAATAGTTCCTAGTATTTCATAATTTTTTCAGCCATTTATCTATTGATAGACACATGGGTCATTTCCAATTTCTTAATGAAAGGTTCTGGCTAAGGAGGAGGTTCCTAAAGGCTCCTAACAAGGTTCTAGCTCAGGAAGAAGAATTAGAAAAGCCCCTTCCTGAAAGAGGGTTTTTGAAATCACACACAAAATACTCATGAAATGAACAAATGGTAAGGAGGGATTCAAGGAAGGCTGAAATTATAGTCAAACCAAATCTAACTCTACCTTAAGCTTTGTTGTGAGTAATAAGATTACACGTATAAAGCATCTAGGGCTATGCTTGGCCACATTAGAAGTTCAGTAAACATCAGTTTCCTTCCTACAATTCTTTAAGTGCCTGGGTATGACAGCCCACTGTGTGGATAAATTCCTGAGTTTGAGGCTGGAGGGGATTGAAACATCCCAGTGCCATCCTGGAAACCAGTGATCACCGACAGATAACAAGTGTCCCAAGGTGAGTGCCTTCTTTCCACACAATCTCAGGGTGATGATCTTGCCATCCTGCCGAGTTCTCCAACATGCCCAACAGAGATGGACAAAGGTAGCCTTTGTCTCAAGTCTGTTTCTCAAGATTGCCATCTTTTTTAAAAGTATATTTCAAAAATAGCTTTTATTTACTTATACTTTAATTTTAATTAGAGTATAGCTGATTTACAATGTTGTGTTGTTTTCAGGTGTACAGCAAAGTCAATCAGTTATATATATATAGACATATATCCACCCTTTGAAAAGATTCTTTTCTTCTATAGGGCACTGTTGGTCAGTCACTAAGTCATTTCCAACTTTTGCAACCCCATGGACGATAGCCTGCCAGGATCCTCTGCCCTGGGATTTCCCAGGCAAGAATACTGGAGTGGGTTTCTATTTCCCTCTCTGGGGGATATTCCCAGCCCAGGGATTGAACCCATGTTTCCTGCATTGGCAGGGGTAATCTTTACCCCTTAGCCACGAGAAAAGCCCTATAGACTATTACAGAGTATTGAGTAGAGTTCCTTATGCTATACAGCCGATTCTTCTATCTACTTTATATATAGTATTAATAGTGTGTAAGAGGAGAGTGAAAAAGTTGGCTTTAAGGTCAACATTCAGAAAACTAAGATCATGGCATCTGGTCCCATCACTTCATGGCAAATAGATGGGAAAACAGTGGAAACAGGGTCAGACTTTATTTTTTTGGGCTCCAAAATCACTGCAGATGGTGACTGCAGCCATGAAATTAAAAGACGCTTACTCCTTGGAAGAAAAGTTATGACCAACCTAGATAGCATATTCAAAAGCAGAGACATTACTTTGCCGACTAAGGTCCGTCTAGTCAAGGCTATGGTTTTTCCAGTAGTCATGTAGGAATGTGAAAGTTGGACTGTGAAGAAAGCTGAGCGCCGAAGAAATGATGCTTTTGAACTGTGGTGTTGGAGAAGACTCTTGAGAGTCCCTTGGACTGCAAGGAGATCCAGCCAGTCCATTCTGAAGGAGATCAGCCCTGGGTGTTCTTTGGAAAGAATGTTGCTAAAGCTGAAACTCCAGTACTTTGGCCACCTCATGAGAAGAGTTGACTCATTGGAAAAGACTCTGATGCTGGGAGGGATTGGGGACAGGAGGAGAAGGGGACGACAGAGGATGAGATAGCTGGATGGCATCACCGACTCGATGGACGTGAGTCTGAGTGAACTCCGGGAGATGGTGATGGACAGGGAGGCCTGGCGTGCTACAATTCATGGGGTCGCAAAGAGTCGGACACGACTGAGTGACTGAACTGAACTGAATAGTGTGTATATGTCAAGGATTTCCATTTTGATGCCCCAAGCACCACAGTCTCTTTATATTTGTTACCCAAGGGACCTTGGGCCACCATACCAGGAGGATTCCTAGGCTCTTTGCCTGTTATTTTAGAGCTCTGAAAATGATCATCGCTGTATATATACAGACATGAGAAGTTTTTCTATAGAGAATAAATTGTCTCTAGATGTTTCCCCAAAAATGTATTGATACATTGCTTATATGTTTATGATATCTCTCATCTCATTTAGTATAATTGGTTTCTTTCCTGTTTCCTGCATTAGACTATAAATCCTTACTGGCAGAGACCTTCTGTACTCTTTACTCCTGAATTGCAAGGGACTTTAATTGAGCCTACCAAACAGTGTATCTGAAAGAACATGGGGTAGAGAATCAGATCTGGGTGTTACTCCTAACTCTGTTACTAACTTGCATCTGATCTCAGAAAAGTCTCACCCCCTGTTTGGATCTCAGTTTTCCTCATCTTTAAAACATCTTTACAGTAAAGGAATGGAATGGATCAAATGTCCTTTACAGTCCCTTCAAGCTCTAATATTTGATACTCACAACTGATATCTGTCACCAGGAATCATGATAGCAAAACAGAAAAATGCTTACTACCTTATTATAGATTGTCACTACAATGTTCATTTTAATTAGTAAAAATGAGTTTCATTTAACTTATCTTATTTGTACTTGTATGTTTCCTAAATTCACATCAGCTACACAGAAATTATTCCTCAGAGCGGGCTTTTACAAATGGCTTTGCAAAGGGTACCACTTATTAGTTGACTTTCATTATTTTATTTTTCAAATGGTGCCTTTTCTTGACCTTCCCCTTAATTCCAGCTGTTTCTGTACTCTTACCTTGGCTAGTTATCCTACAATCACTTCGGAGTATTACAGCTATCCCTAGGACTAAGTACACTAAGAACTACCGGCAGTACTTTTTAATAATAATTGAGATAATAAATATCTATATAATGCCTTAAACTTAATCAGTCTTTCACATATATCTCATTTGAATCTTAGAAGTATGTTAGAGGGATATAGTAGATAATACTACTCTCTTGATTTTACTGCCTAAAGCCCTCAGCGAGAGAGACTGGATAAATCAGCCAAGTTGCCAAGCTGATAACAAGCGTCACTGCAGCAAGTAATAGTAGTGTTAGTCTCTCAGTCGTGTCTGACTCTCTGCGACCCCAGCCCACCAGGCTCCTCCATCCATGGGATTCTCCAGGCAAGAATACTGGAGTGGGTTGCCATTTCCTTCTCCAGGGGATCTTCCCGACCCAAGGATTGAACCTGGGTCTCCCGCATTGCAGGCAGACTCTTTACTGTCTGAGCACCAGGGAAGCCAACAATGAGTTACTCCTTCGCTGTCAGTGGCAGTTAAACCGAGTTGGATCGTTAAAGAAAATTCACAGGACCCAAATGACAAAGCTTAAGCAGACAAAAGACAGTAGTAGCAGGATCAACAGTACAATCAGGATCTCCCAGAAAGGGGCCTGGGGAAGCCAGGGGCAGGCTCTCACTGTCCTTGCTCTCTCAGGCTGTGGCCGGATGAACTTTCTCTAGTGACAAAGGCACAGAACAACTTTGAAAACCCTCAGCTGAGACTATTTTCATTTTGCTAATCACTTGGACATAATCCTGCTATGTACTAGCTCAACACCAGAGCCAGAATTCTGAAAAGCTCAGTAAAACTAGGTACAAATACACACACACACACTTTTCTCCAGATTCAGATTACATACATTAAATGTGTACAGTTTTTAATGTCAATCATATCTCAATAAAATGGTTTACATTTTTTTTAAAAAGACTAATGCCACTATCAAGCAGTACCTACAGCTGCCACTAGGCAGTACCAGCAAGCCAAACATGTATGCAGGGGCAGAAACAAAATGAAAAGAAACAAGAAAAGAAAAGGATGAATGGATACAAGCAAAATTAGTTAAATATTCCTAATTATTTATAAGAGCCATATATGAGAGAATCAGTCTGGTAGGGGAGGAGGAAATATGTGTCCTCTGATTTCACATTATGATATATCCCCACACATCCTCCTAATTTAAACTTTTAAAGCTCTCAATTCAATATCTCAATATCCCTGAAGGAGAAATATCACATATGCAGTCATCAGGCAAATGATAGACATTAAAAATGAGAGCAGATGAAATCACCAATATACATTTCTAAATACAAGTCACTGTTCTATTGATTCTACCACTGTACAAACTTTAACTTGGGCCTCACTCCAACCCTATCACATTTATGTAAGTCAAGCTTGAAAAGCAGATATTATTTACCACTCCTTCCCTTGTTTAGTGAAGGAGGTTGAGGCTCAAAGAATGAGGTTGCCCACAATCATGGCACTAGCAGAGCTGGAATTCAAATCCTGATCTAACTTCAAAGACTTTTCTCTTTAAACCGTAAAACTGGGAGACAGGGTTCCTGAATCATTAGTAAATTTATGTAAGGTTATGTTTATCTATTCCTTTGAATGGTCAGGAACCCTGCTAACACATTTACAACCACCATCTAGGGAACTGTTGTTGGTTGCTTTCTGGCATCATTTTTCTCCCCCTTTTCCTGGAACAAGATTCATATTTTTCTTTGAGGAATTGCCTCTGCTGGAGTCTTCACATGGTGGTTAATGTGGGTTTGACACCACCCTCAGCTCTAGAAGTGACCCTTATGTCTATCATCCCACCTTTTGCCCAGAGATTGTTCAGAGTGTCCTCATGAGCTAATTCTGGCCTTTGAGACATAGGAGACATTTGCTGAGGGCTTCTTGGAAAGAAGGTTCTTCCTCCTTCCATGGGAATTACCAGAAAAGAACTCTCTTCCTTTAGACAGTGGGATATGAGGGTGTAAGGTCTAGAACTGCCATGACCATTGCTGCTTCCCTGAAGTAGGACAGTCTGAGGGCATGACTGATGCAAGAAGGAAGACACAGCAAGAGACTTGTAAAGAAACGCAGCTAGAGGCCCAATGAAATTGTGAGTAGCTGGATCAAACCACACCTGAAGCTAGACTAACTTCAAAACTTTATTTCCCTTAAACTATCTTGAGTTTTCTATTATTCACAATCAAAGGCATCTTAACTGATTCATATAAGCACTAGCATTTATCCCTGTTTTAACAAAAGAAAATAAGAACTTAAAAATATTGCCCAATATTATACCATTTGTAAGAAAATTTGAGCTTTCTGGCCCCCAAGCCTGGGCAATGGGGCATGCAGGGAGTTCCCCAATGGCTCAGCAGGTAAAGAATACTCCTGCAACACAAGAGACATGGGTTCAATCCCTGGGCCGGGAAGATCCCTAGAGAAGGAAATAGCAACCCACTCCAGGATTCTTGCCTGGAAAACCCCATGTACAGAGGAGTTTGGCGGGCTACAGTCCAAAGGGTCACAAAGGGTCAAACACGACTAAGCATGCAGGGAAGGCATGACCCCCAAGCCTTAGCTACTGATTACAAATTACAACTTTTGCATGCCAACATCCCAAAGAAGGGAAATGCCTCCTTCCCTTTGGCTTCAGCTAGGAGCTGCTGTTTAGCCCTTCTCTTTTATATTCACATTTTCTATGGAACTCTTTAAAGAGCCTCTTCTGATCACATATTCCCTGGATGTTACTAGATTGATGATGTGAACTTCCAGGTGCAAATAAGATTGTTCTATTTGATTTCAAAAGTGAACTATTAGAATGACTTCGAGCCCAGGAATCAATTATGTGTCTTCACTATGGATTTCTGATTGTCTCCAATGCTTAGACACGGTCATTTCTGGATCTCTGGTGATAAAACAGAGTATTTGTCTTGTCATTGACATTGCCAGGCAAAGCAGAGCCAAAGGAAACGTTGTGACAGTGGCCATGTAAACTTATGGCTCATAGCAAACTTCCCAAGAGGGTAAGAGGGTGATCACAAACAAACCCACAGCATTATTGAGACGCCTGCATGATACCAGTTTAGAACTCCTGTCTCCACTCACATGCTACTTAGAAAAAATTCCCACATTGCCACCCCCAACTATGCTCAAATTGCTTTCTGTCCACTTAACCAAACCTATAAAATTACCCTTTGTGACAGTACAAAACAAGAAAAGCCTACGGCAGGGAAGTTCATCAAAACACCTTCCAGTGGGATCCACCAAAAAGACTTTTCGGAAGTATCTTCTCACAAAGTAAAATAACAATAAGAGGTCACATACACCTCTTGGAAGCTAAACTCTTTATTCTCTGTGGTGGAAATATTCTGTGGCACTTTTTCAAACTTGTTATTCAAGTTGTTTTTTTTTTCAGTATCAATCTGACATTTTCTTTCTTTAAACATCTCCACCTCTACAGCTCCCTCCCTGTGCGTGGCCTCCGCAGTTAATAGAATTTGAAAGGTATACCCCAACAACTGGGCTTTTGATGTGGGTTTTGCTGCATGGTTTTCTTATTGACTGTTCAAAATAATTTCAGCAATTTTTTTCGATCATGATATTCAGTTTTCTGTTTGTACTTTAGAATCGGTCTCCCCAGAGAGTGGCAAAACAAGATGAGTCTGTGCACTTTTCCACCCACATGACAGCCAGTCACAGGGAGAGAGAAGAGGGGGCGAGGATAGGAAACCCTGCAGAGGCATGAGTGGAGGAAGATGCAAGATAAGGCTCTCGATGACACCAACACAGCTTCTCCAGGAGGGAGAGAAATCATACCTCTTAGGGGTTTTCATATGTCTCTCTAGAGCAAAAGTCTAGAGATTAGTAACCGAACCCTCGCTTGTCGTTCAGTCACTAACTGGTGTCTGACTCTTTGCAGCCCCATGGACTGCAGCATGCCAAGCTTCCTTCACTGTCTCCCAGATAGTCCTTCACTATCTCCCAGAGCTTACTCAAGCTCATGTCCTTCAAGTCAATGATGCTATCCCACCATCTCATCCTCTGTGGCCCCCTTCTCCTCCTGCCCTCAATCTTTCCCATCACCAGGGCCTTTCCCAGTGAATCGACTCTTTGCATCAGGTGGCCAAAGTATTGGAGCTTCAGCTTCAGTCCTTCCAATGAATATTCAGAGTTGATTTCCTTTAGGATTGACTGGTTTGATCTTACTGGCTAAGGGACTCTCAAGTCTTCTCCAGCACCACAGTTTAAAAGCATCAACTTTCATATCCATACATGACTACTGGAAAAAACATAGCTTTCCTACTGAGTGATACTCTATACGAACAATTATTACAGTCTACTAAGTTCAACTGTTGAATTATGGACAAGTCAGTTGACTTTGTTACTTTCATGACAAACACTGGATTGAGAACATGTCTGCCATATGACCATCAGGACTGCTCTGATTCCACCTCTTTCCAGAGCCCTACTCCGCTGAAGGAGCAACTGGATTACATTTTAGATCCACTGGCCAGGTGTCTCACTGGAGGCACATAGAGGAGTCCATAAGGAGGGGTCACTGCTGAGCCCCTAAGCCCCTAGATGAGCTGTGGTTCATGGACACAGACCTCAAGTAGAAGAGCAAGACAAGTGTAGACTCCTTCTTAGAATCAGTGTCAATGTTATGAGCAACTTTGAAAGTCTCTTAGTACAAAACCCTTATTTTCAAGTTAAAGAAATGAAGACCCAGAGGTTAAAGTCACATGCCTAAAACATAATCTGAAGATTTGGAAGAGAACTTAAGATCAACTGATCAAACCTTCCTTGCTGAAGTCTATTCTATAATATAACTCTTATTTGCTGTCCTGTTTGTGCTTGTATACCCTCAGTGTTGAGAGCTTGCTGCTGCTACTGCTAAGTCACTTCAGTCGTGTCCGACTCTGTGCGACCCTACTACACCTCAAAGCAAAATGTTCTGTATATGGAGAATTGGTTAAAAAAAATTCTTCCTTGGACTTTCCTGATGGTACAGTGGATAGGAATCTGCCTGCCAATGCAGGGGACACAGATTTGGTCCCTGATCTGGGAAGATCCCACATGTTGTGGGGCACTAAGCCCATGTGCCACAGCTACTGAGCCTGTGCTCTCAGAGCCCGTGAACCACAACTGCTGAGCCTGTGTGCCCTAGAGCCTGTGCTCAGCAACAAGAGATGCCACCACAGTGAGAAGCCCTCACACCCCAACGACGAGTGGCCTCCCGGTCGCAATTAGAGAAAGCCCATGCAAAGCAATGAAGACCCAGCACAGCCAAAAATAAATAAATCTTAAAAAAAAAAAAAACACAAAACCTCTTGCTTACACTGAAGAGAAATCTGACTGCTTGCAACTCTTCCCCACCTCCCCACCTTTAGCAAGGCCCCGTGGGCCTTAGTTTTTTGTCTGGAGTCACATAAGGAGCAAAATTAAACCTTCTTACATCACAGTCCTTTAGTTACTTGAAGATGCCTATGATGTCTATTACCCTACTCTTCTCCAGGATATAAACCCTAGTTCTTTTAAACTCTCTACTTAAGGGTTCCAAATGTCATCATGTGTCCTGATCATTTTACATTGGACATGCCAGTTTGTCCAGGACACTCCCACAGGGGACTTACTGAAATAAACGTGAGCTCCAAGTACAATTTAGTACAGAAAGGAGAAGATCACTTCCCTTGTTCTGGTCAACAGAGCAGTCCCTGGGACCACATTTAGGTCAGCAATATACAAATGCTCTAACTTCCCTCTACAGCCTTCTCCCTAAAAAGGGTAAAATAGCTAAATGTTATCATCCACTGAACTAAAATCCAGCTGTCCTTAGTAAGCTTTCAATTCTAGACCAACTAAATCCAGATCAGCAGAGCAGAAATGGCAGTCTATGATGATTATAAGAGAAAGGGGGAAGCCAGTCAACAGCCAGTTAAGACAGACTCTTGTCTGTCATGGTTAAAAATTGCTCCTATTAGGCAATTGATAAATTAAGGAATTTATCAAAGAAACCTTGGGCATTGTGAAATAAAAGCAGCAACTAGGAGTGATGTTAACAACTTCTAGGATTTATTAAAATATGAACCCATACCCATCTATGCTGCATTATTGAGGCAGAAGTCTGTGTAAGAGGATGGGTGTTGGTAGGCTTCTCGAAGTCTCTTCCAGCCAGTTTACAAATGTTAAATCACTAAGTCACACCTCAAGACACTATACTTTGAAGTGATGCTATAACATTAAGTCCCCCCAAATGACACAAATTTACAGGATAATGTGAAATTGACTAATTCTTAGGACAAAGAGTCTAACCCATAAAAACATGACTGCAGACCATTCAGATGATTGGCAGAAGAACAGTATCACTCTGAAGCAGAGGATTTCTCCAGGACATAGGCTACTTAGGCCTCATCCCCTTAAATCTCAATGGTCCCAAGAAATGGTCAGTGTCTGAGTTAAATGCTCTATTGGGAGTTTTTAAATTGTTGACATGTTAAATGAAATGATCTCATGTGACAAATTCATACCGTGTGTCTAAAAGATAACCTGAATGGTGGTGAAAAAATTCAGCCCTGTGTGTTTTTAAATGCTCATTTTGTAGGTAAAAGGAAGACCAAAGAGGAACTCTAAAGTCATTATTTTCACTTCAAAAATAAGAGTTTCAAAGTCTACCATTCTGTTTTTAAGTTTATTTCATCTATTTCTAGGGGGAGGTTTGTAGTTTACTTCTAGTCCATGAATTTCATTGTATGTTGTCATATCTGTTATGGTTTACTTTCATATTTATATTTAAGGAAGTTTCATTTCTGATCATGATGTATAGAATACGACAAGAGAGACGACTGAATAGGGAAGGATCTTCATGTGTAATTTGGTGTGACCTCGGAATTAATGGAAATATCATGAACTAAAAAATAGCATGGAAAACTGTACTAGAAAATATCTAGGTAAGTGAGACTGCTTTGGACTGCCTAACTGCAGCTTTACAGGATGTCCTAAGATGGAAAAATGGATTTTTACAATGGCCAAAATAATTTTTGCTCACACAAAAAAGTAATATCATAGAGAACTTGCTTTTGAAAGTCAATGTAACTTATTTGGGAAGTGCTTTTATAGTTTTTTCTCTGGATAATATAAATGTATTTGAATATATAGATTCTGGCTCTACTTCCTGTCATCTAAGAATGATCAGCATATACTCATAGGTAAAAATCTTTCCCCCCGACACACACTTCCATACTCAGGACCAGCAGGAGAGCTTGCTTCTACCCCTTCTCTATTTTATTTGCTAAAGAGAAGGGCATGGGGTTCCTGCAAATTAACTTAAGAGTGCTGCCTATCATACTTCCTTGCTAATAATTGCCCAAAAGGAAGAAAATATCTGTTGCTTGACCAAATGTCAAAATTTCTGAATTCCAGTGCAGTAAGTATACCTGTGAGTGAAAGAGCATATTTTCTTTCCTGGCTAACAAGTGGGGGAGGGGGGCAGAGGGGGCTAGAATTAGATTTACTTTGCCTTAGCAAGAGTCAAGCAAATTTTGCTCTCTCATCATAATCAGTATTTTTCCAACTTTAAGGGCTCCAGAACCACTTGGAAAGCTAGTGAAAATGCACAGGGATATTTGACTGAATAGGCTGTGAGAGAGGCCTAGAAGACTGTGAATGAATGAATGAAGTCACTCAGTCGTGTCCGACTCTTTGTGACCCCGTGGGTTGTAGCCTACCAGGCTCCTCCGTCCATGGGATTCTCCAGGCAAGATTACTGGAGTGGGTTGCCATTTCCTTCTCCAGGGGATCTTCCCAATCCAGGGATCGAACCCGGGTCTCCCGCATTGCAGGCAGATACTTTAACCTCTCAGCCACCAGGGAAGCTGTACTTGAAACAAAATACTACAGGTGGTCCTTGGTCCACACTTGAAGATATCCCATTCTAGAAACCCCACCACTCAATAAGTATACACTAAAGAGCTCCAACTGGTCCATGAATGATGGCTTGTTAGTAAAACGTTTGGCACAAATAGAGATTACTTTCCCTTATCTCCTCCTACTCCTCCTTCTCACCACCCTTTCTGCTTTCCCTTGGCTTCCTTCTGCTCTGTCTTTGCATTCTCAGCTGTGAATCATGGAAAAGTAGAAGAAAAATGAAGAAGAAAGGGAAGCAGAAGGGAAGGCCTCACTCCTCTTGACTTCCTGAGCACCAGACTGTCATTTGTTGGTGTCCTCCTTAAATTCAAGAATTTTCCTAAGTCTGGTACTGATACAATTTCCTTATCTTTCAGTTCCATGATTTTTCTTTGGCTAAAAGCTTTGGAATATCCATAAGCCAATAAACTGAGAGGTGAAAGGAAATTCCATCTAACACATTTATTACTTGTTAGCAGCTTGGAGAAAGATTTACTGAAAGAACTGAAGCTTGAGAATAAAAATATCAAGAAAAAGATTCACTCATTCTTTCACTTATTCTTAACATCCATATTTTTTTTGCCAGGGCATAAGAAAATTAAATAGTTTTCATTATTATTAAAGGATTGTTCAAGAAATAATTAAAAATAAAGAAATCAAATCAAATAGAAGACTAAGAAATGTTTTCATAACATCAACTTAGTTTCTCATAATTTAAAGCTGATGGATCTCCCTTGAAAGTGAAGTCACTCAGTCATATCTGACTCTTCGCAACCCCATGGACTGCAGCCTACCAGGCTCCTCCGTCCATGGGATTTTCCAGGCAAGAGTACTGGAGTGGGGTGCCATTGCCTTCTCCATTATAAAGAACATCTTTCCTTAATTCACTCAAGCAGTCTTGGATCAACTCATTAAGCTCCTGACCAAAACAAATGAAGATGAGTTACTTTACCTATCTTCAATTCCTCTAAATCAGCAATTCCCAACCTTTCTAGACACCAAGCACTGGTTTTTACGGATGACCATTTTTCCATGGATAGAGGGGGATGGTTTCAGGATGATTTGAATGCATTATATTTATTATGGACTTTATTTCTAACTTAATGCCACTGCTGATTTGACAAGAGATACCTGTCCACAGCTTGAAGGTTAGGGACCCCAGCTCTAAATCACTGGTCATTAACATCATATTCATAGATCCCAAGGAGCCCATTGATAGAATAGAGGGGATTCCTGAACCTGAATGGGGAAAACAAAATCACATCTTGATTTTTCATTAACTTTGAACTGGTATTTAACACATCTTCTTTTATGATGGTAGGAAATAAATCACAGTAACACCAGCCGTATCTGTAACTATCAGAGATCACTGATATCTTCCTTAACACATTAACAGTTGTACAAACATTAAAACAGTGTTTACATTTATCCCTATGTTAACCTACAATACTTTGCAGACATGCTGATGTCTTAATATGTTAACATAGTAATATATCACAAATTTTCAAATATATCAATATCCATACTTCAATACAGCTACTGCTGCTGCTGCTAAGTTGCTTCAGTCGTGTCCAACTCTGTGCGACCCCATAGACGGCAGCCCACCAGGCTCCCCCGTCCCTGGGGTTCTCCAGGCAAGAACACTGGAGTGGGTTGCCATTTCCTTCTCCAATGCATCAAAGTGAAAAGTGAAAGTCAAGTCGCTCAGTTGTGTCCGACTCTTAGCGACCCCATGGACTGCAGCCTATCAGGCTCCTCCGTCCATGGGATTTTCAATACAACTGATTTCATTGTAATTCTGTGTTCTTTGTTTCATATCTATAAAATGGTGTTTTAAAAAGAGGTCCATAGCGTAAGAACGTTAAAGAACTCCAGCAGTAAATTCTCAGTATTCTACTTCTGTGTCAAATAATGTTTAAACAAGACATATTAGCTTAGGTCTCCATACAAACTCCTTAAGTGAGCACAATAGTATGCCTTTGAATTTTGAAGGATCATGAATATGAGAGAAAATTACTCATAGGATATTTCTGCAAACATGTCCATTTCTTTATTAGCCTTTATAACAAGACTAATTTCTCTTGGGAATTCAATACCAAAAAAAAAAAAAAAAAAACAAAAAACCAACAACCCTCTAAATGGATTTTTATGATTCCCTTTATCAAATAACAAGGACTATGTCTGTTTTTTTAGTTATTGTTTTTCTAAGGCTACTAAGATCAGAACTAAATCTAGTACCTGATTTTTTGACAATATCATGTCAGTTTTGATGTAAAATTGCCTGTCTTCCCTTAAAATAGTTTGTTAAACCATTCTAGCTGGCCTATGCTATAATTTGGAAAAAGACCCTGATGCTAGGAAAGACTGAAGGCAGGAGTGGAAGGGGACAACAGAGGATGAGATGATTCGATGGCATCACTGACTCAATGGACATGAGTTTGAGCAAGCTCCGGGAGTTGCTGATGGACAGGGAAGCCTGGCGTGCTGCAGTCCATGGGGTTGCAAAGACTAGGACACGACTTGGCGACTGAACAACAACAAATGCTATAACTTTTAACAACTTAGAGTTGTTGAGACTTCAATTATAAGTTGACATAAAACATTTTTTGAAGTAGGAAAGGTGAGAAAGATGAACAAGTTTTTCTTAACAGTTTTGAAGAAATATTTTAAGTCCTTCCATCTAGATATTTTCTGAGTTCTTTCCTAGCCTGGGGAAAAGAAATATATATTTTTTAATATGGTCTTTACTTCCCCCATTTACTTTCTAGACACTTTGAGTCAGTGCTCATGAGCTCTGCAACCCCTAATCACCTGCCAGAAACAAAGGAGCTTCTGCATGGGATGATATAAGTTGTTATGTTACAGGGCCTCAGCAGGCCATGCCCACCACAGAAAAATTCCACCAGTCTTGATAGAAATAAACTGCCCCCAAGACATTCCAGTGATTCAGTTCTCCCACTTTAATGAGCTGTTATGCAAATATTCATGAACTGCAGAAAGACTTTGCATTATACAGAGTTACACAGGAAACCAGCATCTGATTTTTTAAATCAATGTAATTGCCACCCACCCACTACATTATTTCTCCTTCTCCCAGCCTCACTCCCATCCTCCCCATAGCCCAGGTTTACTCACCTATTCATAGAACACCCCCAAGACTTTCCAAGCTTCCAGAAAAAAAAAAAAAAATATATATATATATATATCTCAAAGAAATAAAGGTTACTGAGACAGAAGTGTGAACCCATGTGGCTCATTTCAAATCAGGAATGAGACTCCTTGAGACTTCACTCTAAATGAGGCACCCATTGTCCCCACCCACTAAATGTCGACTTTGACCTGACTCACTGAATTGAGAGGAAGTAATGAGTTTTCTTAGTGAGTTCCTGGTAAAGAATAAAGACAGCTCCAGACGGGAGGTAGATGTGTCCCCCCAGGGAAAGCACTCCCTGTGGACAGAAACTCCAAAACACACACAGCAAGACAAGAAAGGAAGCTGGGCCCTGCCGAGATAAAAGATAAGAGACTGTATAATTCTCAGAGTCAAGAAAACCTTCTAGCCTAGAAAGCTCTTTGGAGGTCAGAAAGGAAGCAATGGTTAGTCTACCCATAGGCCTCTTTGCCAGACCCCATCTTGGCTGAGAGATGTGTACACGCACACATGGGAGGACCCTGAGATAAACCAAATACAGACTCAGCACCAAACAAAGCAAGACGATTGGCCAAAGAAAATCTGGAACAAATACCCCATAAAAGTGATTTAAACTGCCATGAGGCCATGACCCCAAGTTTGCTTGTGTATCTAGCCACACATACTGTACTATTTTTCCTCCTAATAAACTGTTTACTTATTTCATTACTTTCTTTGTGGGAATTCTTTTCTGCAAAGCTGAAGGGCCAGGGCCTTGCCACTGATCACTGGCCTAGTGGTTAGGACCAAGTGCTCACAATGCCATGACCTGACCTTGAACCCTGGCCAGGAACCAAATCCCTGTTTCAAGCCACTGCAAGCCGAGGCCACCAAGACCAAGCTGAGCACTATAACTTCAGTTCTGCCTTTGACCCTCTGAAGACCCTAAACATTAACTTTAGCCATCAGTTTCCCCACAAGACTGAGCTCTCTTCAGAGAGTACTCTTCACCTCTTCGGAGTAAAATCCATAACCATAACCCACAGTAGAGCTTGACGTATGGAAGCAAAGGGCAAGAATGGTTTTCTGCTTATGCCGTAGTGGTCAATTGTGGGAAAAAAAAAAAAAAAGGAGGAAAAAAGGCAAAACAAATCAAAATACTAAGGCAGAAGCTTAATATCAAAATTGTCCTTGCATAGTATCCTTAAAGTCTATCACAATGATTTGAGTTGTACCTTAGAGTTATAATTTTCTATAAAAATGCCATCCTTAAATAACTGACAGATGCCTCTCAGGCATTCAGAACACTGAGAAGATTAAATCCTCTTCAACAAAGAAGATTAAATCCTCTTCAACAAAGGGATAGTAAATAGCTACTGCGTTGTCAGGCCCTGAAATAGAAATCAGGTATATTTTAGTTCAATAAAACAAATATGGACAATGTTCAGTTCAGT
>SJYT01066905.1:278877-291632 GCA_006410635.1 Cephalophus harveyi | reverse complement strand
GGGTGACAATATACAGCCTTGACGTACTCCTTTTCCTATTTGGAACCAGTCTGTTGTTCCATGTCCAGTTCTAACTGTTGCTTCCTGACCTGCATACAGATTTCTCAAGAAGCAGGTTAGGTGGTCTGGTATTCCCATATCTTTCAGAATTTTCCACAGTTTATTGTGATCCACACAGTCAAAGGCTTTGGCATAGTCAATAAAGCAGAAGTAGATGTTTTTCTGGAACTCTCTTGCTTTTTCCATGATCCAGCGGATGTTGGCAATTTGATTTCTGGTTCCTCTGCCTTTTCTAAAGCCAGCTTGAACATCAGGGAGTTCACAGTTCACGTATTGCTGAAGCCTGGCTTGGAGGATTTTGAGCATTACTTTACTAGCATGTGAGATGAGTGCAATTGTGCGGTAACTGGAGCATTCTTTGGCATTGCCTTTCTTTGGACAATGTACTGGCCATTTTTTAGAAGTTTAAATATACATCTACCCTATGACTCAGTAATTCCACCTCAAGGTGCTTGTCCAAGAGAAAGAAATACATATGAGCATAAAAATACTTGGACAAGAATGTTCATACCAGCCTTATTCCAAAATCTGGGAACCACCCAAGTGCCATCAACAAGACAATGGAGAATCAACTTTTAGGGTATTCATACAATGGAATGTGAGTCAGCAATAAAAGGAGTAAACAGATATCTACAGCAACTTGAACGAATCTCACAGGGATTGTGTTGAAAGAAAGCCAAAAGCAGGCAAAAGTGAAGTAATGTAAATCCGTAAAGTTACCTTTGGTGAAGAACTAAGGAGAAGAGCATGAGGAAAGCTTTCATGGATAATGAAAAAAATACCATATCATTATGAGTGGTGGTTACATGGGTATACATAATTGTCAAAATCATGCTGAACATTTCAAATCTTTCCTCGCTTTATGTAAATAAATCTATAAAGAATTATTTCTTCTAGATCATCTGCCCATCTCGAAAAGAAAATGAATAGGCATAGTCTTTGTGGTACAACAGGGAAGAACTGATAATGCCCAAGAAAATAAGCAAATTGATAATTACATGAACAGAATGCAGTAATAGAAAATAATAGAGGGACTTCATCAGCGTGGTTGTGGAAGGCCTTTCTGAGAAGATAGCCTAAAGAGCCAAAGGATGAAAAGAAATACCCTTGTAAAGAGCCACAGAGCAGCTTTTCAAGTAGAAGGAATGGTGTGTGCAAAGGCCCCGAGGTGAGAGAGGGTGGTGGCTGCAGCACCTGAAGGGGCCAGTGTGGCTGGCACTTAGTGGACATCAGGGAAGCTAGCATGAGATGAGGCTGGGGAGTAGGCAGGCACCAGAAAATATTGGTTAGAAAGGCCACGAACAAGAGTTTGGATTTTAAATTTCAGAGTACTGGGAAGTTATTGAAGGATTTAATACAGGTGAACACTGCTGAGTCATGTCCAATTCTTGCTAACCCATGGACCAAAGCCTGCCAGTCTCCTCTTGAAAAGTCAAAATTTTACATCACCTCCTGCTCATTTTGCCTCTGTAACTCAGCTTGCTTCTTGCAAAGTCTGGATCACATATGTCCTGTAGTCCCAGAAAGTGGGGACTCACAATACTATGAACTGGAGCTTATCTCACTCACCCTTATCCTGCTCTTTGCAATCACCCAGCTCCTGCAAACCCACTTAATCATGCCTGTCCATGTATAAAAACTCTGTAACCCCTTTGTTCAGGGCTCAGAGATTGGAGTGTTAACTCCTCTGGGCCCGCTAGCGTAATAAACCCAAGTTTTCCAACTCTCCAAGTGTGGTGTTTGGTTTCTCAAGTACTGGTTTCTAAAACACTCTCCCCAAGGGATTTCCCAGGCAAGAATACTGCAGTGGGTTGCCATTTCCTTCTCCAGGGGATCGTTCCAACTCAGGGATTGAACCTGTGTCTCCTGCATTGCCAGGCCAATTCTTTACCACTGGATCATAAGGGAAGCCCAATACAGGTGAAAAGTGTGTTGTTTTTTTTAATATCACCCTGGTTGCTGGACTGAAAATGGAGGAACACATGAACTATGTGAACAACTTCTCTTAAAAGCTGTTAAGCTGTTAAGCTTTTTCAGAATGAATTTAGTTTTTCAATTACATAAAGCTATTTTATTCTATCATATTAGTCTTCAGGGCTTGGGTGTCAAGTGTAAAAGAAGCCTAGCTCTCTACTCCGTGAAACCGATTTGTCTTTTTCTGATTATTCCATTTTATCTTTCAGCCCGAAGAGAAAAGTATTCAAATACTCTTGACTACAGAATGAAGCTTGTCTGTTAGGAAAATGCACCCTCAACTGTTGCTGGTTGAAACTTCAGGAGAGGGAGCAACAAAGAGCAACTTTAAATGAAGAAGTTAACCCAATCAGCCAGTCCCAGCTGCTGAATCAATGAGTGTGCATGTGGGGAGAGACATGGACTTCAAAGCCAGATTACACTCTCAAGTATTCTGCAGCTATTTTTTTTTTAAGCCTAGGTTAGCAAAAAAGAAAAAAGCAATGCTCTCATCTCTTCTCCCCCGCACCCCATCCTCCAACCTCATCAAGAGGACACAGCCCAACCTACAAAACTAAGATGGAAAACAGCCATCAGACCTGCAGCTAAGAAGCCCCAGAGACACAGTTATTTTATTCACCATGGACTCTGCAAACATGCTCAGGTTTTCTGACAATGCACTACTTGGAACAATGAATAAGATTCCACCCCTGTGGGGTTGCCTGACTAAACAAAAAGTAAAAGTTGACAAATAGAGGGAAAGAGTGACGAGTTCAGGTAGCTTCTATCTTCAGTGGAAATCAATGCTCAGCAAACCGTGAGGTGGGAAAATACTACCTAATGGGAGCGATCAAAAGAAAAAGCTTCAGCTGCTCAGCTTGTTTTCAGCCTGTCAGCTGAAGCAGGTGTCTTCTCTCAAAAATCCGCAGAGCAGGGAATACCCATGGTGACCCCCGCCTCTTCCTCCCCCTCGGAGACAGAATCCTGACTTGAGAAGAAACAGATTTCTCCAGTATCTTGAAAGCACTGAAATTTAAAAAAAAAAAAATGAAACACACACAGGTGAAAAGAACAATGAGGCAGTCTAATCGAGTTACAAGCAGGAAAAAAAAAACAACAGGCAAGTCAGGGAAAATGAGCCCTAATTATAAGCACATTTGGAAACTGATGCCAGCACCTGATTCTGGCCAGGAATACTTTTTTCCAGTATCAACCAAGGATCTTCATTTTCTCAATTATGATATTGTCCAAGCCTAAGTCATTCGAGTGAATTAAGTACATGCCAGTAGTTTTACCCCCAAAACCAACTGCTGATTTATTTAGTACTGAGATCTGTGGTCTCCCCTCCCTGCTTTCTCGCTTCATATGCAAGTCTTTTTAAATTTAAACATTGTATCTCAGTTAACTCTTGATTCCAACAGACTCTTGGAAAAGCCTTAACGCCTAACTTAAAACGTGAAGTTTAAAAAATAAAATAAAGCCATGGTGAGACATCACCACACACCTTTTTATTTTAAAAAGACCAAAATAAAAATTATATTGATAACATCAACTTTTATCAAGTATCCAGAACAGATGGATCTCTCATCTATTGGTGATAAGAATAAAAACTGAAACAATCACTCCAAAAAAAATAATAATAAAGTCAGTATGTTGCTGTTGGGATGGCTCAGTGGTAAGGAACCTGCTTGCCGATACTCGGGTTCAATCCCTGAGTCAAGAAGTCCCTGGAGAAGGAAACGGCAACCCACTCCAGGATTCTTGCCTGGAGAATCCCACGGACAGAGGAGCCTGGCACACTACAGTCCATAGCTTGCAAAGAGTCAGACACGGCTTAGCAACTCAGTTCAGTTCAGTCACTCAGTGGTGTCCGACTCTTTGCAACCCCATGAATTGCAGCACGTCAGGCCTCTCTGTCCATCACCAATCCCCGGAGTTCACCCAAACTCATGTCCATAGAGTCAGTGATGCCATCCAGCCATCTCATCCTCGGTCGTCCCCTTCTCCTCCTGCCCCCAATCCCTCCCAGCATCAGAGTCTTTTCCAATGAATCAACTCTTTGCATGAGGTGGCCAAAGTACTGGAGTTTCAGCTTTAGCATCATTCCTTCCAAAGAACACCCAGGACTGATCTCCTTCAGAATGGACTGGTTGGATCTCCTTGCGGTCCAAGGGACTGTCAAGAGTCTTCTCCAACACCACAGTTCTAAAGCATCAACTCTTAGGCGCTCAGCTTTCTTCACAGCTCAACTCTCACATCCATACATGACCACAGGAAAAACCATAGCCTTGACTAGACGGACCTTTGTTGGCAAAGTAATGTCTCTGCTTTTGAATATGCTATCTAGGTTGGTCATAACTTTCCTTCCAAGGAGTAAGCATCTTTTAATTTCATGGCTGCAGTCACCATCTGCAGTAAATTTTGGAGCCCCCCAAAATAAAGTGTGAAACTGTTTCCACTGTTTCTCCATCTATTTTCCATGAAGTGATGGGACCAGATGCCATGATCTTAGTTTTCTGAATGTTGAGCTTTAAGCCAACTTTTTCACTCTCCACTTTCACTTTCATCAAGAGGCTTTTTAGTTCCACTTCACTTTCTGCCATAAGGGTGGCATCATCTGCATATCTGAGGTTATGGATATTTCTCCCAGCTTAGCAACTAAACAACAATAAACTTAAAACATGATGTTTAAACTCGGTATACTTAAATTCAAAGTATTTTGATTTTACCTAAGGGAAAAACATGTTAAATACTGCTTGTTTTGATTTAGAACCCAAGCACCTCCGAAAGATTCTCAAATGAACATAAGGTAATATTTTAAAAGTTACTAGAGCAGCCAACCTTTCAGGAAGCCTCCAAACCTCTTTCAGGAAAGGTGAAGCCAGTGGTGTTGGAGGAGGTCACGGAGAGGACAGGGCCATCAGCTGACCCAGGAGCTAGATCCGGACGATCTGAGCCTTCTCACCTTCTCTGATCCTTGGAGCTTATATCAGCCCACCATTCCCACAGCTGGAACCGTTTTCAAGGATGCAGCCTTGGGAGGCTTAAGTGTTATTGAGACCACCTGGATTAAATATGTGACTGAATGTCATTGAGGCCTCAAAAACTTTTTAAAAAATATATTCTTAAATATATATATTCTTGTATTTGTGATAGTTTTGTTAATTTGCTTTGTTCTTTTTTAATTGGAGGATAATTGCTTTACAATGTTGTGTCGGTTTCTGCCATACAACAACACAAATCAACCATAAAATGTACATGGGGTTTCCTAAGTGGCGCAGTGGTAAAGAATCCGCCTGCCAATGCGGGAGACACAGGTTCGATCCCACATCAGCCAGAGTCCCTGGAGGAGGGATGGCAACCCACTCCAGCATTCTTGCCTGGAGAGTCCCGCGAGCAGAGGAGGCTGGCGAGGTCAGTGCTGCTCTCTCAGTTCGTCCCGCCCTCTCAGCGTGGCTGAGCAGGAAGGCAGGCTCTGGGAAGTAACTGACAACCACACAGGGAAAGCAACCCAAGAGCAAGCCAGCATGGTAGGAAGCAGAAGGAAAGGTCCCCTAGGACCCACCTGGGCTGTAAAATCATGAGGCAGGGTGCTCAGGGCTGGTGCACTGCGGTGACCCTGAGGGATGGGATGGGGAGGGAGGTGGGAGAGAGGGTCAGGATGGGGAACACATGTACACCCATGGCTGGTTCATGTGAATGTATGGTGAAAACCACCACAGTATTGTAAAGTAAATAGCCTCCAATTAAAAAAAAAATCAATACAAACCCTGAAGTCTACCCTCACTGTGACCTTACCAATATGTGAAAGAACTGCACTGCATTTTCTAAGGACATCTGAGTCTGGGAATGCTGCAAACTTGCTGGTAAACCATCCTGATACAGACAGTCAGCATTAAGCAGAGGATATTTTTTGAGTTCCTCCTATGTGTCAGACACCACCCCAGGCCCTGGGTCCACAGTGGTGAAAAGAAAAGGAACTCCCCCTTAGGGAGTATACAGTCCAGTGGGGAAGACACTCTCCACCCACACAAATACTATTCAGAAAATTCTACCGTGCAAATACTGGGGCCCAGAGTCACTAATAACCAGGGGGTCTAACAGAGTCTGAGAAACCAGAGAAGGTTTTCCTGAAGAAAGTGATGTTTAAGCTGAGACCTGAGAGCAAATGGGAGTTGTTCCAAGTCAAGACTGGATGTGTGGGAAGCTGACAGGGAGGGAGTAATGGTTGGTAATTTCCAGGTAAAGGGATGGCCTGGAGGCAGCAAGAAACTGTCATCTGTCATATTGAGGGAACTGATAACCATCAGGTACTGCTTGGAGTGGGCTTTGCTGGTGGCTCAATGATAAAGGATCTGCCTGCTAAGGCAGGAGATGCAGGTTCCATCTCTGGGTCGGGAAGATCCCCTGGGAAAGGAAATGGCAACCCACTCCAATATTTTTACCTGGGAAATCCCATTGACAGAGGAGCCTGGTTGGCTACACTCCATGCGGTTGCAAAAGAGTCAGTAGGAACTTAGCAACTAAACAACAACTGCTTGTAGCAGAGAGCCTGGGAGACTCACTTGGGGCTGGAGGATGATAGTGTAGCTACACGCGCAGCTTGAGGCCAGAGCAGTAGGTGAGCCGTGTTACCAACCTGAAGCTAGGGCTTCCGTGGTGACTCGGTGGTAAAGGAGTCCACCTGCCAATTCAGGAGACAGGGTTCAATCCCTGGTCCAGGAGGCTCCCACGCGCCGTGGAGCAATTAGGCCCATGTACCACAACTACTGAGCCTGTGCTCCAGAGCCAGGGAGGTGCAACTACCGAGACTGTACACCCTGGAACCTGTGGTCTACAACAAGAGAAGCCACTGCAATGGGAAGCTCGTGTACCACAACTAGAAAGTAGCCCCCACTGGCTGCAACTAGAGAAAAATCCGTGCAGCAACAAAGACCCAGCACAGCCAAAAATAAAAAGTAAATAAAATTAAATATATAAAAAAAGAATTTGAAGCTAAGTTCTTAAGTCAGTAAAAAGCCATGGTAAAGGAGTGAGTGGTACAGTCAGGTATATGACTTTAAAAGAATATTTTACTAAGAGGGTGATGAATGGATAAATGGAGTTCAAGTGTGCAGCAGAAAGGCAGGCCAAAAAGGACCAGGAAGGGACAGTATATAAAGGGATGGAAAGCATATAAATGGTAGACTTGATAATGGGTTGGATGGGGTGAAGAACTAGTCATCAGCAATGACCCCAACATCTCTGGCCTGGGCAAGAAGGGAGAAGGCAAGGCTGTTTACTGAAATTCAGGACAGGGAAAGTAGAGGAGGTGACAAGCAGGCGGAGGAGGTACACGAGAGACCAAAAAATTGACTCCCTTTGTAGAAAACTACGCTGGTCAATGATTCAAGCGGGCTCTGGGGACCTAATTTACAGCAGTGAATCCGGGTAGTTAGAAGAGTCAGACACAGAGCTGAGCCCCCAAGATCAGCACACACAAATGACCCTTGTGGCTTTCCAGCTGACTCAGCAACTCAGCTGCATGCGGGGACCCACCGTGTGCTGCACATCCTCTTTCCTGAAGATCATCAAGATGACCACAGCACAGGGGCTCTGCACTGCGGAGATGACTGGAAATGATCTTCAGTGAGGTCAAACGCTAACGTCGAACCTGAAAAAGGCTTCCGTCCTGCTGCCTGGGTTTCTCACGCTCAGTACAGGTTATGTCTCTCCATGAAGAGTCACATCATCCGACAATCAGTTCACTCTGTTTCAAAGGGCATCACTGGCCTTCTCAGCACATGATTGTTCACTGGCCTGGCTGTTCAGGTCCACATGGGAAAACAGAGCAGCTCTAGAAAATGCCTTGGGTGTATCCACTGGCAATGATTAAATAACATGTGTATACTGTCAACTGGGAAAAATCTATGTCACTTATTTTTGCTGCTATATATAGTTAATAACTGCTGCTGCTGCTGCTAAGTCGCTTCAGTTGCATCCGACTCTGCGACCCCATAGACGGCAGCCCACCAGGCTCCCCTGTCCCTGGGATTCTCCAGGCAAGAACACTGGAGTGGGTTGCCATTTCCTTCTCCAATGCATGAAAGGGAAAACGGAAAGTGAAGTCGCTCAGTTGTGTCCGACTCTTAGCGACCCCATGGACTGTAGCCTACTAGACTTCTCCGTCCATGGGAATTTCCAGGCAAGAGTAGTGAAGTGGATCGCCAGTCCCTTCTCTACTGATCACTATATAGAAGGTACAGGGACATGCAAGTGACCTGAATTATATTTTCCTTGAGAAGGAAAAGATTAAAAACAACCATCAACTGTGTTAAAGTGTTACAAAATTCCTCTAACCAAGCCACCTAAAAGGAGTACCCTTATTTATTGCATATGTTATTTGGTCTCTGGATTTTTAATTTGGTAGTGGCTAGGGAGGGAAACAGGTTCTGGGTTTTGGCTTTTCTTTTGTCCTTTTTTTTTTTCTTTCTTTTGAAGTGCATGAGAGGCACACAATGAGTAGTTGTCTTCCTGGGAGAAGATATCTATCAAATGAAAAACAAACAAACATAAAAACCTCTGTTCATACTGCTACATATAAAATAGATAAACAAGAATTTGCTGTATAGCACAGGGAACTAAACTCAATATCTTGTAATAACCTATAATGGAAAAGAATCTGAGAAAGAATATATATGTATGTATACATATGTGTATATACATATATACATACATGCATATGTATATACAACCAAATCACTTTGCCTCACACCTGAAACTAATACAATATTGTAAATCAATTATTCTTCCATTTAAAGAAAAGAATCATTAAAAAAAAATCTTTTATTGTCCAATAGCTATAACCATAGCGTTATAAGACAGAGAAGGATGTCTGACTGATTGATTTCTCAAACAATACTCACTATTTTCCTCTTTCTGAATAATCTGTATAATCTCTGACAATTATGGTAAAAAACAGCACTAGAGCTGTCAAGATGAATCATCAATCCCCCTAATTGTCTAGCAGTTGACAGAAGTTACCAAAATCAACTCTGATCTAAGCCAATCTACTTAAAGCCCTTGTTCGTTATATGGATTTTTGAAACCTCAACTAAAACCTATCTTCAGACCAGACCACAGTACAACGCCAGGAAATGCATTTTCACTGGGGGTAGGGGGAGGGTGGAAGGGTTCACACAAAAGTACTTTCCTTTGTTCTGGAAGAAAAGGATCATTTGTTCACTCAGAATGAGAACTCGGACAGGTAGGCCAGCAGAAGGAGCAGTTAGGAACAGGAAGGTTGGTTTTTGACAACTGGCTCATCATACATTAGAGAAGCAGAGGTTAGTTCCCTGAAGTGAAGTCCTGGAGGGTCACTGAAAGTGCACTTGGAAGGGGCATGGAGAAATCATGGAGAGTGCTGTCCGGGCAGGGAAAGTGGCGGTGGAAGGGGGCCGAGCCAAGGTCCTCTCTTTGCATGTTTTACTTTGGACATTGTGCCCATGTTCCCTTCCTTCAATACCCACACACTCTCATCCTTGGTCCTCAGACCCTCCCAGGGCACAAGCACTTTGCCATGAATTTCCTGCGTGACTCTGAGCTGGGTGAGCCAGCAAGCTCCTCCTATATCCCTTCTCCTAACACAAGGGATCAAAGTTACAGAGTGGAGAGAAGGTACATCTATATTGCTTAAGCCGTGGCTACCTTAATTAATAGGGGCATTTATACATTGGATTGACCTACAAAAACCCTTTCTCTCCACGCAAGGAAGGCTGCAAGAAATAGCCCAGGTCCAAGGAGTGTTCTTAAAAGTCCAGATAGGCTCTGACCCTGACTTCCAGCCCAGGGCACCACCCTCTCTTTCTCTCTGCCCATCTCGGGTCTGTTCTCTCTACAAGTTCCATTTGTAGCAAGGAGGAGGTGGGGGATGGTTGGCTTTGACAGGATGAATAATTTCTGAGTTATGTTTCTTCTTAGTGACGCCATTAAAGTTTCATTAAGGGGAAATAAAGTGAAAGTGAATGTGAAGTCGCTCAGTCAGGTCCCACTCTGCGACCCTGTGGACTATAGCCTACCAGGCTCCTTTGTCCATGGGATTTTCCAGGCAATAGTACTGGAGCGGATTGCCATTTCCTTCTCCAGAAGATCTTCCCAACCCAGGGATTGAACCCGGGTCTCCCGCTTTGTAGACAGACGCTTTACTGTCTGAGCCACCAGGGAAGTCTAAGGAGATCTTAAAAGGATTTATTGGCTCCATCCGTTAATTTGTGCCCTAACCTCCCCCTACCCATGAAGCATCTGCTCAGCCTTAGCCAGAGAGGGGTCAACTTATCATTTCTTGCACACCAAGGATGTTACTGCCCCTTGCGTTTGCCCAAATCTCTCCACCAGGTAAACTCCTGTCCATCCTTCAAGGAATGTGAGTCCAACTCTTGACTCATACCTTCTTTGGAAATGGCTGTTAACTTTTCATCCCATAATGATGTCCCCTTCCTGTAATTCAGAGCAAGGGTGATCTAAAACTTTTACTTTTTCTTGGCCTTTAGCAAGCCTGGGACTGCCTCGTTTCCAATTCTTTCTTCTTTCGTGGTCATCTAACCTTTTATATGTAAATTCTGTCTTACCAACTTGGCTGTAAGCTAAAGACTTGAAATGCAGCATCTAGCACAGTGCTGATTGTTTAAGGGCATTTGGTAATAGCGAAAAGTAAATGTTACTATGAGGAGATGATCAAATCCAGTCATCTCATTTTACAAATAAAATATAAAATGAGGTAATTTTCCCAAAGTCATTGTGACAACCAGAAATCAATCTGAAGCCTACCCCCCTTTACCAATCCATGTCTCTAAACTGCTGATTTCTACCGTCTAGTCAAGGCTATGGTTTTTCCTGTGGTCATGTATGGATGTGAGAGTTGGACTGTGAAGAAGGCTGAGAGCCGAAGAATTGATGCTTTTGAACTGTGGTGTTGGAGAAGACTCTTGAGAGTCCCTTGGACTGCAAGGAGATCCAACCAGTCCATTCTGAAGGAGATCAACCCTGGGATTTCTTTGGAAAGAATGATGCTAAAGCTGAAACTCCAATACTTTGGCCACCTCATGAGAAGAGTTGACTCATTGGAAAAGACTCTGATGCTGGGAGGGATTGGGGGCAGGAGGAGAAGGGGACGACAGAGGATGAGATGGCTGGATGGCATCACGGACTCGATGGACGTGAGTCTGAGTGAACTCCGGGAGTTGGTGATGGACAGGGAGGCCTGGCGTGCTGCGATTCATGGGGTCGCAGAGAGTCGGACACGACTGAGCGACTGAACTGAACTGAACAAAGAATAAAGAATCTAGAATGCAGATAATAAAGACAGCTGTCATTCAATCCAGTTAGAATCCTGTATCTATAAGATTACTACTTGAACATTATTTCCAAATGAATGGGGAGAAGAACAAGGTGCCATCATCCTGAATAACCAAGACAGTTTAAGGAAAGGGGCTGAGGAGCTGACCCCCACCAGTCAGAATTAGCCCTTTTGGGTTGGCTGTGTCCTCTCATATAGTTACTGTATTTACAAGACTAAGAAATGACTTTCCTCCAATACCATTTCTGTCATTTTTGATCAAATGTAAAAATTTAAAGGTGTTTTGATATGCAGAGATGTGTGTAGGAAATTTTATTTTTGTGTTTGTAATGACACACTGAAAACTCAGTAAAATGAGGTGAACATCACCTTGACTACCTATTATTTTTACGCCAATAAAGAACTTCCAGTTTCCATACTACTCTTCATCTTGCCTATGGCATTGATTTCTACTCCTTTCTCGAATTTTCTCACGTGACTGTGTCTTTTGATAATATGCTATACTTTATTACCAACATCCTCAGGTGAGTCCCTGTATAAAGTCTCTAATTGTTCTTCTCTTATTCTTTTCTTAAACTTATTCCAACCAGACATTAGTCCTCATAACCCCACCATACCTGCTCTCATCAAAGTCCTCAGTGACCCCCACTTTGCTGGCTCCCTTGATCAGTTCTCAGCAATTTACATCTCTCACCATAACTGACCTATCAGAAGCATTGGACATAGTAGGTCATTCCTACTCCTTGATATATTTTTTGTCACCTGCTTTCTAGGACTCCAAACTCTAGTCTCCTCCTACATCATGGGTCATTCCTTCTCCATCTCCTTTACTGGTTCCTTCTCTTCTTCCCAACCTCTGGAGTATCTATCCCAAGATTGAGCCCTTTGGTCCTCTGTTCTTCTCTGTCAACAGTCACTTACCCGGTGTCATAATTTTAAACAGCTCCTAAATGCCAGGCCTCCCAGATTTCTATATCCAGTGCAGACCTCTCTCCTGAACTCTAGAATCACACTTCCACAACTGCCCACTTCATATTTACCACTGGAATTCAACAGAAACAGAATCCTTCATCAGCTCTCAAACCTGAACCCTTAATCTTTCCCTTGAGATATCTCTACCTTAGTTTACTGTTACTCCATCCCTCTAGCTGTTCAGATCAAAACTTTTGAGGCCCTGTATTCCCAATGCCCTGATTCCTTTTCACTTGGATTATTGCCATACCTCTTTTTTTTTTTCAATTAATTTATTTATTTTAATTGGAGGCTAATTACTTTACAATATTGTAGTGGTTTTTGCCATACATTGACATGAATCAGCCATGGGTATATATGTGTTCCCCATCCTGAACCCCACCCCCACCACCTCTCTCCACATCCATCCCTCAGGGTTGTCCCAGTGCACCGGCTT